>JAQJVL010002294.1:0-109164 GCA_035578905.1 Stictocephala bisonia
TTTGTAATCGTTCTCATATCTCAATAAACCCTCGGTAAATACATCTGAAATATACTGGAGCATAAAGTTATTAATGAAAAAAATAATAAAAAGTCCCAATACTATAGCATTTTTAATTTACTTACAACTATTCGTAACCGTTCTCATATCTTAATAAACCCTTGGTAAATACATCTGAAATATACTGGAGAAGATTAAAATAATGTAAGATCAACATATTTTGTATGGCAGATAAATGAAAAAGATAATATGCCACTTAAAAAAGTAGTTGAGGGATAAACTTTAGTGTTTAGACACACCTACCCAGTATTCTCAGCACAAACAGCAATTTTCAGAAATGCCCTTTGCCATTCTGAAGAACAAACAAGTTTGATGGAATTCGATGCCAATAACTGCATCAGTGTTGACCTGCAACTATAACTATATTGGTCCCATCGTCATCAGTTTCTGAGATGAATTCTGAAAACCAGAATATATATCTTTATGTATTCTCAATTCGATTATGCTATAGAATACAGGAGATTTTTTTCATTTACTTAAAATTTCAATTACGGTAAATTTCTGCGCCTTCGATAACTAATGTTATACTTATATCCAACAGCGTCAGAATTTCACTCTTAGAAATATAGTTCTAAAAATAATTGTAATCTTATAAATGATGTTTTATTTATAATAACATGAAAATAAATTAAAACCAATAAAACATGTTTAATTCTCTTGTATAAATATCTCACTCAGTAAGAGAAATATTCTTCATAACTTGTGTATAACATCAATGGTAAAGCGTTGCTGAATACGGTTGAATATTGAGTTGTGTTTGGAAGGAATGACACTTCGTTCATTATGAACTCCTTTAGTCCAACCTCAATTTAACGAACTTTAAATTTTTTTATCATCAATAATCGATGACGTCATAGCCCATTGTAGTCGCTGGGTCTTTGATACGATCGTCGGTAATGGAGAGTTTATGTTAAAGTTAATCCAGTGTTTAAACTCCATTTCCATCTCATTAATGAGGAGGACTTGTTTTCAGATCAGACGGCACTGATTTGTTTTATAATGTAATGCTAATTAAAATGGCTTAAGGTTTTGTTTGCAGAAGTAAAGAGTTCTTTTGTGGGGGAATTCAGGAAAGAGACAAAAATAAAGACTCTAAATAAGAACTTAAACCTAAAATACATAAACACATGGAAGTATGCTAAATGATAAATGAGTCATTATAAATATACTTTTCTTACAAACAATGGTTGTACATTTGGAAATAGACAAAGCAGTATGAATATTACGGAGCACTTTTAGGATATATATTCCACCATTACCAATCAGACTTTGGGTTTGAATACTGATTTAACTAAAAAACATTTTAAATTAAGAAGACATTTGTAAATCACGCATTTTATTTTAAGTATATTGTGGATAACTAATTGATAACCAATTAGTTATAGAGTGTTTTTTAATGATTTTATTTTGTAGGAATATTTTTAATATAATTCATTGTGAAAGAATATATTCGTACCTAATTCTATAGATAACGATTTTAAATTTTTATCACATTAGTTTTTGTATGTATGTTGTCGAAACAAATGGTTAAAATATCTACACTAATAATACTAAATAAATAAATAAAATTAATCTGACGGTATATTCTCTAGAAGATTAAATATTTTATTTTTATAGTTTAATATAAACCATTTAAACGATGAAACGAACGGTATAAATTATTTAGTTATGTGTTTGATAATATGTTGGGAAAAATATCTAAACATAGTACCAGCAATAATATCTGTATTGATCATTTACACTCTGTATTGTTTAAACTTGCAAAATTGAATGTTGGTTTTTTGCTTTTCCCTTTTTCTCGTGTAGTTATAGTTATTATGGTTGGGAATCTAATAGGGGTTTGGCTAACCAATAATAATTTTGCACATACAGGCTGTTTATTAATATTTCTCTATTTATATATTTCATTATTCGTTTGAGAACTGACTTTCCATTTTTGTAACGTGAAAGATGAAATAATCAATTTGTCATAATATGCAGGAATCTATAAAAATAGGTGGAAAGTCCTTTAAGTGTATAACGATGTTGAGCAATACATTTAAACGTAATAAAATTTATTGATAACCACTAGTACTTATTTACTTTGGTGCAAAGATGTTAAAACTGGAAAGAATTGGTAAATTACCATTTCTAAGAAAAATAAGAATACACAAAACTAAATAAAAAGAAAAACCAGCCACGGAAGGGTTTAAATGTACTAGACAAGGTATGTATGGGCCTAAAAACCATAAGAGTATACACTATAAGTCACTATAAGTGTTAATCTTATTTTAAACACATGTGCGTAACTTACGTCTCAACTCACTTATTAATGCATCCGAATAATTCACTGTAGGAGTTCTATCAAGACTCTTATGTCACTTAACTCTGAAGTGTTTAGCCCACACGAGCACCTCCCATTCATTAAACACTTGTGTGTTTAATGAATGGGACTTATGGGACATATAAAGACCAGCTAATCCACCTGAAAATAACGCAATGAGGAATGTTAACTGTGTAATTGATAGTTTGAACTTCGACACCGCAATCACAACATTTGCCGTATGCGCATCTCCCCATAGCCGTTCCTAGGCTACTCAGCATAGTCCACCACTCCTTCAAAGGGTCTGATATCAGAAACTTGTGTGGACCGTCAAACCTAACCCAAAATAACACGCAGTTGGTTTTCGGTGAAAATTTGTTTAAGATTAACTGGGAAGTTAGAAAAAAGTTGATTGTCTAGATTTAAGTAGATCAGCAGTGAATACTCATAACATATTCACCTTTTACTATATTGAAATTTAAATAATATTACTGGCGTCTATGCACATGCATTTGCCAAAAGTCAAATATCAGGTGTCGTTGTATATAATCCTTGTAACCGTGGTGTGACCCCGTCAATACGCTTCACCCGTCTACCTAAAATTAAAACCCCAGTTGAACTTATGATGCTATGCGGAACGGTTCACTCGGATCTCGTGTCGCGATTGCTGTGCCCCTCTCTTATAGAGTATTATTTTGTTTTCATTAGTCAGTTATCGTGTTTTTTGTTTCTCAATCTCTCTTCTCTCAATCTACTCAGCATTTTATTCAAAGTGAACTCTAAAAAGTTTTGTGTTTTTCTGCGAATTGATCGCTAGACGACATCGACATCCCAGGCCTGGTGGATCCATCTATACGGTCATATCTCATCTTCTCAGTTCTTCACTCCAAGATATGCACTATCTACTATTAAGGTACAGTTGGTTCTCTTTCATTAAGTTCTACTTATAAAACGCATCTCCCTGTGATCGTTCGTGGTAACGTCTTTTGTAGTGTTTCCTTTACTAACGTGGATGTTAGTTAGTTGGTACTTCGAAAAGGCACTAAGCTTTACAATATCTCAAAACGCCCTCAATATTGAATAATTATAATGGTGGAATATGTAACACTACATTTAGCCATAGGCTAGTAAGATAAACAAATACGTACAAGTATTATGTACTTTTAAGTAAATAAAGTAATGGAGGAATATATCGACTTAATCAATATTATCATACGGACTCCAGTCCACCAACTTGGGATGGCGGTCCACAGATATTAAATCCCACTCTTCCTCATTAACTATAAATGTTTTTATTTCTCTCTTTTTCTACCACAGCTGGGAATATATTTTGTATGAAAGTATCAGACCCAGAAGAGTGATAGAGTCAACAAGTTTTATGTTTATTTTAGTACAGTATAATTAGTCAGCTTTAACTAACCAATATGTCTAGTACTTCAACTATAACGCAAGGTAAAGTTTTTTTTATCAGTATTAATGATTTCCATTTTGCACTTACCTTCGGTACGTTTTTCTATTACAATATTGACAGATTCCGTCTTGAAATTTGACCATTGTTTATTTGTAATGTACAGAGAGTTATTTCCACTTAGTTTTTCATAAAAACAAATTACATATACAAAGAAATTGAATAATTCTTTATACATATTAACATTTTCCTTCTCAATCTGCAAATCTAGTCCATTAATAATCCCTATGTACGTTCTGCCTACTGTAGTTAACAAGTAATCAATATTGCTTTGTTTTTGTTGCCAATAAATGCAAATTAGTGAGTCCGACAAATAGCGATAGCGTTGTTGCATTAATCAATCAGCTTCGAACTCAATAGTATTAGAAGCTAACGTATTAACCCAGTACACTTTTACTAACAACCTCTAGAATCATTAACATAATTTTAACGCATTACACTTAGGTAACTATAGATAAGAGAGTTTGTCGTATTTTCGCTGTTGAACAATAAATCTTAGGTTAAAAATAGTTACCTTAACTACATTATTTATCTTATTTCCATATCATTATTTATTGATACATGGACGATATACAACTTTTATAACCATAATTTGCATTATTTTTACTTATTTCATTTGGTATACAAGTCATACAATTGTGTACCCTCTTAAGTCTGTTGGTAACTCCATTCTACCTGGACATGTTTTACGTAAGTATAGCAATTTATCTAACCCTAATCAGAACATATGTGGTTCTTTACTATTTATTAGTAGTATGGAAAATATTTTACAGTGTAGTATAAGTGGCAAATGTAACATTTGCTATCAGTGTTGTTGTGGTCGGAAGTAAAATATTTAAGATAGAAGTTAACTTTTAGGTTTAAAATTCTCCCACGTTTACTGAACAGTCGTGTGTCTTGATGAATTACATTGGGGCACAAGTGTTTAATGAATGGGAGGTGCTCGTATAGACTGAACAGTCAAGTCTTGATGAATTACATTAGCAACGAACTTCCATAGTCATTAATTGGGGCACAAGTGTTTAGTGAATGGGAGGTGCTTGTATAGACTGAACAGTCGAGTCTTGATGAATTACATTATCAACGAACTTCCATAGTCAGTTATTGGGGCACAAGTGTTTAATGAAAGGGAGGTGCTCGTATAGACTGAACAGTCGAGTCTTGATGAATTACATTGGGGCACAAGTGTTTAATGAAAGGGAGGTGCTCGTATAGACTGAACAGTCAAGTCTTGATGAATTACATTGGGGCACAAGTGTTTAATGAAAGGGAGGTGCTCGTATAGACTGAACAGTCGAGTCTTGATGAATTACATTGGGGCACAAGTGTTTAATGAAAGGGAGGTGCTCGTATAGACTGAACAGTCGAGTCTTGATGAATTACATTGGGGCACAAGTGTTTAATGAAAGGGAGGTGTTCGTATAGACTGAACAGTCGAGTCTTGATGAATTACATTGGGGCACAAGTGTTTAATGAAAGGGAGGTGCTCGTATAGACTGAACAGTCAAGTCTTGATGAATTACATTAGCAACGAACTTCCATAGTCATTAATTGGGGCACAAGTGTTTAGTGAATGGGAGGTGCTCGTATAGACTGAACAGTCGAGTCTTGATGAATTACATTATCAACGAACTTCCATAGTCAGTTATTGGGGCACAAGTGTTTAATGAAAGGGAGGTGCTCGTATAGACTGAACAGTCGAGTCTTGATGAATTACATTATCAACGAACTTCCATAGTCAGTTATTGGGGCACAAGTGTTTAATGAAAGGGAGGTGCTCGTATAGACTGAACAGTCGAGTATTGATGAATTACATTATCTACGAACTTCCATAGTCAGTTATTGGGGCACAAGTGTTTAATGAATGGGAGATGCTCGTATAGACTGAACAGTCGAGTCTTGATGAATTACATTATCAACGAACTTCCATAGTCAGTTATTGGGGCACAAGTGTTTAATGAAAGGGAGGTGCTCGTATAGACTGAACAGTCGAGTCTTGATGAATTACATTATCAACGAACTTCCATAGTCAGTAATTGGGGCACAAGTGTTTAATGAAAGGGAGGTGCTCGTATAGACTGAACAGTCGAGTCTTGATGAATTACATTATCAACGAACTTCCATAGTCAGTAATTGGGGCACAAGTGTTTAATGAAAGGGAGGTGCTCGTATAGACTGAACAGTCGAGTCTTGATGAATTACATTATCAACGAACTTCCATAGTCAGTAATTGGGGCACAAGTGTTTAATGAAAGGGAGGTGCTCGTATAGACTGAACAGTCGAGTCTTGATGAATTACATTATCAACGAACTTCCATAGTCAGTAATTGGGGCACAAGTGTTTAATGAAAGGGAGGTGCTCGTATAGACTGAACAGTCGAGTCTTGATGAATTACATTATCAACGAACTTCCATAGTCAGTTATTGGGGCACAAGTGTTTAATGAAAGGGAGGTGCTCGTATAGACTGAACAGTCGAGTCTTGATGAATTACATTATCAACGAACTTCCATAGTCAGTAATTGGGGCACAAGTGTTTAATGAAAGGGAGGTGCTCGTATAGACTGAACAGTCGAGTCTTGATGAATTACATTATCAACGAACTTCCATAGTCAGTAATTGGGGCACAAGTGTTTAATGAAAGGGAGGTGCTCGTATAGACTGAACAGTCGAGTCTTGATGAATTACATTATCAACGAACTTCCATAGTCAGTAATTGGGGCACAAGTGTTTAGTGAAAGGGAGGTGCTCGTATAGACTGAACAGTCGAGTCTTGATGAATTACATTATCAACGAACTTCCATAGTCAGTTATTGGGGCACAAGTGTTTAATGAATGGGAGATGCTCGTATAGACTGAACAGTCGAGTCTTGATGAATTACATTATCTACGAACTTCCATAGTCAGTTATTGGGGCACAAGTGTTTAATGAAAGGGAGGTGCTCGTATAGACTGAACAGTCGAGTCTTGATGAATTACATTAGCAACGAACTTCCATAGTCAGTTATTGGGGCACAAGTGTTTAGTGAATGGGAGGTGCTCGTATAGACTGAACAGTCGAGTCTTGATGAATTACATTATCAACGAACTTCCATAGTCAGTAATTGGGGCACAAGTGTTTAATGAAAGGGAGGTGCTCGTATAGACTGAACAGTCGAGTCTTGATGAATTACATTATCAACGAACTTCCATAGTCAGTTATTGGGGCACAAGTGTTTAATGAATGGGAGATGCTCGTATAGACTGAACAGTCGAGTCTTGATGAATTACATTATCTACGAACTTCCATAGTCAGTAATTGGGGCACAAGTGTTTAATGAATGGGAGGTGCTCGTATAGACTGAACAGTCGAGTCTTGATGAATTACATTATCAACGAACTTCCATAGTCAGTAATTGGGGCACAAGTGTTTAATGAAAGGGAGGTGCTCGTATAGACTGAACAGTCGAGTCTTGATGAATTACATTATCAACGAACTTCCATAGTCAGTTATTGGGGCACAAGTGTTTAATGAATGGGAGATGCTCGTATAGACTGAACAGTCGAGTCTTGATGAATTACATTATCTACGAACTTCCATAGTCAGTAATTGGGGCACAAGTGTTTAATGAAAGGGAGGTGCTCGTATAGACTGAACAGTCGAGTCTTGATGAATTACATTATCAACGAACTTCCATAGTCAGTTATTGGGGCACAAGTGTTTAGTGAATGGGAGGTGCTCGTATAGACTGAACAGTCGAGTCTTGATGAATTACATTAGCAACGAACTTCCATAGTCAGTTATTGGGGCACAAGTGTTTAGTGAATGGGAGGTGCTCGTATAGACTGAACAGTCGAGTCTTGATGAATTACATTAGCAACGAACTTCCATAGTCAGTTATTGGGGCACAAGTGTTTAGTGAATGGGAGGTGCTCGTATAGACTGAACAGTCGAGTCTTGATGAATTACATTAGCAACGAACTTCCATAGTCAGTTATTGGGGCACAAGTGTTTAGTGAATGGGAGGTGCTCGTATAGACTGAACAGTCGTGTCTTGATGAATTACATTAGCAACGAACTTCCATAGTCAGTTATTGGGGCACAAGTGTTTAGTGAATGGGAGGTGCTCGTATAGACTGAACAGTCGAGTCTTGATGAATTACATTAGCAACGAACTTCCATAGTCAGTTATTGGGGCACAAGTGTTTAGTGAATGGGAGGTGCTCGTATAGACTGAACAGTCAAGTCTTGATGAATTACATTAGCAACGAACTTCCATAGTCAGTTATTGGGGCACAAGTGTTTAGTGAATGGGAGGTGCTCGTATAGACTGAACAGTCAAGTCTTGATGAATTACATTAGCAACGAACTTCAATAGTCAGTTATTGGGGCACAAGTGTTTAGTGAATGGGAGGTGCTCGTATAGACTGAACAGTCAAGTCTTGATGAATTACATTAGCAACGAACTTCCATAGTCAGTTATTGGGGCACAAGTGTTTAATGAATGGGAGGTGCTCGTATAGACTGAACAGTCGTGTCTTGATGAATTACATTAGCAACGAACTTCCATAGTCAGTTATTGGGGCACAAGTGTTTAGTGAATGGGAGGTGCTCGTATAGACTGAACAGTCGAGTCTTGATGAATTACATTAGCAACAAACTTCCATAGTCAGTTATTGGGGCACAAGTGTTTAGTGAATGGGAGGTGCTCGTGTAGACTGAACAGTCGAGTCTTGATGAATTACATTAGCAACGAACTTCCATAGTCAGTTATTGGGGCACAAGTGTTTAATGAATGGGAGGTGCTCGTATAGACTGAACAGTCGAGTCTTGATGAATTACATTAGCAACGAACTTCCATAGTCAGTTATTGGGGCACAAGTGTTTAATGAATGGGAGGTGCTCGTGTGGGCTAAACACTTCAGAGTTAAGTGACATAAGAGTCTTGATAGAACTCCTACAGTGAATTATTCGGACGCATTAATAAGTGAGTTGAAAAATAAGATTAACACTTATAGTGACTTATAGTGTATACTCTTATGGTTTTTAGGCCCATACATACCTTGTCTAGTACATCTAAACCCTTCCGTGGCTGGTTTTTCTTTTTATTTAGTTTTTTGTATTCTTATTTTTCTTAGAAATGGTAATTTACCAATTCTTTCCAGTTTTAACAACTTTGCACCAAAGTAAATAAGTACTAGTGGTTATCAATAAATTTTATTACGTTCAAATATATTGCTCAACATCGTTATACACTTAGAAGACTTTCTACCTATTTTAATAGATTCCTGCATATTATGACAAATTGATTATTTCATCTTTCACGTTACAAAAATGGAAAGTCAGTTTTCAATCGAATAGTGAAATATTTAAATAGAGAAATATTTATAAACAGCCTGTTTGTGCAAAATTATTGGTTAGCCAAACCCCTATTAGATTCCTAACCATAATAGCTAAAATTACACGAGAAAAAGGGAAAAGCGAAAAACCATCATTCAATTTTGCAAGTTTAAACAATACAGAGTGTAAATGATCAATACAGATATTATTGCTGGAACTAAGTTTAGAGATTTTCCCCAACATATTATAAATCACATAACTAAATAATTTATACGCGTTCGCTTTATCGTTTAAATGGTTTATATTAAACTATAAAAATAAAATATTTAATCTTCTGGAGAATTAACTGATTAAATTTGTCACTTAAAATTAATTGGAAATTAGAGAAATTTGAAAAAAATTAAAATTAATTTTTAACACTTTTATTGGTAGATTTTCAAAACATATAATTAGTAGGTTGCAGTACCATAATATGTGGCATAAAGATTTTAGTTTTCTTGTTAGACGTAACTCATAATATTTAAAGAATTATAATTTACTCAAAAGTAAAGACCAATGTATTAAAAGTACTTTGCGTTTAATATCATATTATTATAGAGTTACTGATGTTAAATGAAAATATATATTGGATATAAAATAAATCTTTTAGTTCAATAAGAACAGAAATTATTAAGCTATGACAGTCACTGGTTTATTTGTATGGTTTACCATATATTTTATATTAAATAGGTCTTTTATGTCATGGCCTTCCGAAATAATCTCTCACTTAATTGTCATTACAATGTTAATTTTGTAAAATAACCTCATAGAAAGATTTTATTATGATAAATGCCCTTATTACTATACGAGTACTTGAACAGTCCAAAAATAATTCAACAAGAACTAAGATGGCGTTTTTTTGAAGATGTATGATTGAGCCAACGCCTTTAGCTGCTTACAAGTTTCACTTAAAAATATTGGGAACTTGATATTCAATTTTTACAATTAGCTACTCTAGAATCAAAGGCGAGAGTCCAATCTGTAGGTCACTTGCTCCCACGCCTTGTTTAGTAAAGTTAATTCACATTGTTTGGCCATAAAAAATTAATATAGAACATTGATGTTTCGATTCACAAATATTTTCAGCACAACAGCATAAACAGCACATTACGTGTTGAAGAAATAACACAAATTAACGTGAAACAACATAAACTATAAACTACGACTCTCTTTCTAAAACTAGATGCACACGCAAAGGAATGAAGTACAAGGATAGTAGGCGTAAATTAATGAAATCGATAATCTTAATATGTACAGTAGAATCACTTTAACAAAAATCCCCTCGCGCAGGTTGCGTGGCGGGGGTAGTGTCTGAGGTGGGGAGTGAGGAGCAGAGCGAACAACAACAACGCGCTACTAGCCTGGCTGCGTATTTTCGGCTGGTCAATGGTGGTGCAGTGACACGGAGCAATAACCTTCCAAACAATTGGGGTGGCCGTCGAGGAGCGGTGAAAGTCCACATTCCAATCCCTTCCGCTGCAAATTAGCCCTTCAACGTAATGAACAACACATTGAACTGCCCCAACATAATCGCATGTGGTATATATTCAATGATAATGGTAAAGTTTGGTAAATTATTTTGTTGAAAAAAAACTTTCTCTACATGTGAACATCGGGATTTCCATTCTTCTTGAGTTATGGAGTTGAACTTTTCCAAAGCAAGTTGTGTTACAGAATCTATTGTAAATTTGATATTTATCATTTTAATGTGTGACTTGACTGTGGCCCATATCATTTCAATCGGGTTCAAGTCAGGGTGATAAGGAGGAAGTCTAAGTACTGTATAGCCGGCTGCTGCTAAGATGTGATCTGTCTTGTAGGTTACGAATTTTGGTTTGTGTTGTTTTATGAGGTCGTACAATTCGGAATTTAGTAGATTCGAAGAATGATGAATACCTCGCTCAGACAACCATCTCATCATATCAGCTTTCAAGGAGGACGAAGTCGGTGCTGGGTTTATTTGTTTCCGGTGGTAGGGAGCATTATCAATCACAACCACGCTATTTGTTGGTAAATTTGATATTAACTTTTCTTCTAACCATTTAGTATAATAATTTTTATTCATGTCGTCATGGTAATCGCGTTTCTTCATTCCAGACTTAAACATTAATATAGCACCCGAAATAAAGCCTATTTCCCCGCCAGTATGAATTCCAATTACTATCTGTCCCTTGCCCACAGGTTATTTTAATCCGTCCGATTCATTTTCAGTCCATGATTTTTCGGAAGAGGAAGAACTATGTATGTCTCATCATTGTAAACGATCGGACGATTTTCTTCACGGTACTCTTTTATCTTATGCAAGTATTTTAATTTAGTTAATCTAATGTCGGATTTGTCAATCAACAATTTTCTGGTAGTTTCCGTTTTTTTTCCATCTAAATCCGAGATTGCGAACTACTTTCCTCAGACTTGTTATTCCAGAAAAGTTAATTCTTTTTTCAAGAACCCGAAGGATTCCTTTCAAAGTGGCATCTCTCCCTATAATGAGGGAAAAATTTTAACTGTCCGTCACACAACACACAAATCAAAATTTTCCAAACCCGTTATTGGACTTTTCTTAGGTCTGTTTTTCCTTGGCGTTACGAACTTCTTTTCTTGTCCGGGTGACTGGGCAGCTTCCTTGACGATTTTATATGCAGAACTATGGGACATTCCACATGCTTCTGCCACTTCTGAGAGCAATTTCTTCTCCGATAAATCTTCATTTTTCTTCTTTAAACAACTATATACATTGTAAGTAATCCTTCGCGTATGACTATGAATAACAGGCCTTTTTTATTTGATTTACTAGTACTACTACCCGGCTGCACATTCATTATGCTCCAGAAACTATATACACTATGCACTAAACGATTACGACACTAAACACTTATTTACAAAACTAAAACATTAAAACTAAAATAAATTTAGACACTAAAGGTTAAAGCTAATATTTTTAGAACCACGCGTAGTACTCTGTCAGCTAGCGAACTTTACGAGAAACTGCAGGGGATGACTGAGCTGTCACGTGCCAGCGCATGCGCATTGGCGACGTCGTCTACTGCGTACACATCGGAACGATTTTTCACAAGATGATTTACCTGTACATTTTGTACTTGCATTTTAATGAATAAGTTGTATAAGTTGGTTTACCATGACATTGTTCCTTAAACAATGCTCGTCATCTGGCAAAAGTAACACCTGTAGTTTCAATTCATCGAACTGAAAAAAGCATTTAAAATTAATATATTCCAGACGAAAGAATTAGAGTAAAATATCAATAAAATATATCAATTTCGTTTCAAAGTATGGACTGAATTTAAGTTCGTACAGCATATTCAAATAACAAAAACTGCTTTAAAAACGAAAAACTAACAAAATTATACAGCAACTACAAAAGAAAAATAACAACAACAAATTTCCACGCAAATTAGACCAACAACAGAGATCAATGTATTTTCAATGTGACAACCTGTAACAAATAAAGTTAAATATAGAATCCATACATCTAGAACTATATCATGTCACAATTTGTTTCATTCAATAACTATTTACGTCATATTTATGAAATTTATAAGTAAATTAAAAGTGGCAAGATGATAAAATGATTGAAAAGAGAAATTTTCCAGTGTCAATGAATTGTGATTCATTTCAATAAATATTGAACTGTCATTAGGCATCTCAGTTTAAATTCAACCATTATTTAATTAAAATAAATTACTATGAGGTAAGACGAAAGGTTAAAAGGAATTGGTGGAATAATTTATTTACATTAAATATAAATATCTGTTCTGAAGTCAAGTTAATAGTCAATAAAATCAATCCAAGTAATATACTCCATGTGATCAATTGTATAAGTTTAAAAACAACTGGCAAAAGTAGATCAATTATATAAAACGAGCTTTTAACAGCAAATATCACACGATAAGCCAATATTCCAAAAATATAATATTTTAAAAGTTCATCAATGTCCTGCAATAGTTCAATTTGCCTGTTAACTATTGTACTAAAGAATCGTATCTGGCCATTTGGTTGAGTGTTGATTCTCGAATATCTTCTCCAAACTTGTCTTGTGTCATATACGACCAGTGCACAACTGTAATACACACAGCTGAACAGTGCGCACTGCCTATAAGGAAAGTTCATTTGTGTGGAATGATAGAGAAGCGTGCTTATAAACAAGGTAACATCCGTAGCAGACATCATGGCAAATGGAATCATTGACAACTGAAGAACTATCAAAGTGATCATGACCAAGCTAGAAAATACGACTGGGGTTGTAAACTTGCATCGGAACTGGTGAGAAACTTCACTTAAAAGATGCCTCATGAGGTCGACTGTTAAAAACTGTTAATTAAAGAAATTTACTACGCTATTAGCAATTTTCGTCATACTAACTAAACTATTTTTCCCGAATGATTGCAATTAGTTTTAACATAATAAGAAGTTCTGTTGGTATCTAATTTACATAACAGTTAAATTTTATTTGGTATAATGAACGATTGTATTGAGTGACAGGTCCATCAAAAGCAACAGTTGTTGTGACGTCATCAATCAAACATACGTCATCGCTGACATTTGTCATTGTCAAGTGAACAATATTACCGATGGTCAAAAGGACATCGGGTGTAAACAAATATCTGTGAAATGTTTACTGTAAGTATATATCGACTTATACAACTGTATAAAAAAATCATAATCTGCATACTTATTTCTTGGTAGTTATGAAATCTTACATAAATGTGTCTGGGCTGAATAAGAAAAATAGTTCTTAGTGGAGTCCCCAGCTTGACTATATTTGCAATAAGTATGTTTTATGACTACATGTGATATACTAAATATCAACTTAGTTATATTAGTATCAATTCATCATTGATATATAAACTGTGGCATTTGGTGGCCCAATAAATTAACTTGGCGGATGGCAACATGGGTAATTTAATTTATGTTAGATATTAAATATTTAGAATCTGTTGTGTGATTTTAGCATGTTAGCCCATGGATTGTACCTATACATTTTATGAGGAATTGCCTCTTTGAATCTTTCATGGTGATAAGACTTTCTCTGTCAGATGTGATGTAACGTGTATCTATAACTCGACAAACGCTATTAAACTAGTCAGTTCAGTATCAGCTTCATTTATTTATTGTAAATAACATTGTTTGCTACATTGAAACGTCATAAATTATATTGAAGAAAAAAATACTCCAACGAAATGTATTTATTAAGAAACATAGTGTATTAAATGTTAATGTAATGGAACATATCTCATAACAAACTGATTTAGTAATACCTCTAATACAGTTCATAATGCGCATAGATAAATATAGGTTATTCAGATGTCTATGTCTTATAGGTTATACTTTTTCTATGTCTATGGAAATTGTTATCTTTTAATTATGTCAATAGTTATGTAATAGTAGGTGCATTTGGCAAAAGTTAAGTAGCAATAAAAAATATTCATATTCTTCAAATTCACATTTGCTGTTGTATTTAAAAACTCAAATTAATATTGACCAGTTAGTGGGGATTCCCAACACTACTGATACTTCCATACAATCCTTGGATCTTTGCTGAGTAGCAAGTGTGGCAGGAAGTGATATGCAGACAGTAAACTCAGCTGATCTATAGAATTCCCACCAACCGGTAAAAGTCCCATTATTGTGTTCAGTAAGGTACGCCCGTCCGTGCTTAGTGGTGAATAAGTCCAGAGGACAGCAGAAGCTGAGCTAGTTGCTGGGTCGGCTTACTGACATCTTCCTCTTAGTCATGTTCTATAGGATGTTCTCTAGCGTAGGCAACAGGTAGCTTTGCGCCTGTCTCTGCACAGTGGGGATTCCCAGTACTGTTGACACTCCCATGTAATCCTTGGCGCTGGGCTGAGCAGCAAGTGATATGCAAACGATAGACGCAGCTGGTCTATAGAATTACCACCACCCGGCTTGAGCCCCGTTTTGCTTCAGAGTAAGTTCTGTCCCTCTAAACTTATGTGTGTATAGGTCAAGTTTCCAGCAGAGGGAAGTAGAAGCTGAGCTAGTTCCTGGGTCAGTCCATGGACATCATCCTTAGTTATGTTATATGCGATGTTCTCTAGCTTAGGAAACAGGTAGTTTTGCACCTATCTCTTTACAGTAGGGATTCCCAGCACTACTGACACTCCTATACGACGACCCTTGGAGATAAACTGAGCAGCAAGTGTGGCAGGAAGTGATTTGCAGACGATAGACGTAGCATGTCTATAGAATTCCCACTACTCGGCTTGAGTCCAGTTTCACATAGGATACTGTGCTCCTACCGTGTCCATGTCATGCGTTTTCAGCAGTCATGAGTTAAGCTGTTATACTGAACCCAGCTACTGTCATACTCCTACCGTGTTCCTGTCGTTCTCCATTCTTCCTTCACTTACTGAAACAGAATTTCTGCTATAAATAGCAAAAATTATTATGCGATATGTTACATATAGGCTAATATGGTACATATAACATTCGTTCATTTGTTTTTTTTTTTTTGCTACATATAGCATTTGTTATGTAACATTTGCTTTACAGCATGTTTTGCTATATAGTGTAAACGTGGATTTAGAATATAGAACTCACTACTCTGTCTCCGAAATTGATCAGGACGTTATTGGTTGAGCGGTTTATTAAACAGTTGAAAAAAAAAAATAAATAAATAAGAAGAAACGGCCGAAACGATATTGGGTTCACCCTGTATATCGAGCTAGAGAAGAGGAAGGGGAGTTTCACACACCGTTTAGACGACTCTGAAAACTTCCGTAAATATTTCCCGTAAAACTGCTTTCCCATACAAAATATATGGATTATACCATTTTTCGATCCCACATGACACGACACGGTAGGAGTACGGTACCCTATGTGAAATCCGGCATTTACTGTTCAAAGTATGTTACGTCCTTCTAGACTTAGTGTTATCGGTGAATAGGTCAGGTTTCCAGCACAGGGTAGCAGAAGCTGAAGTAGTTGCTGGGTCAGCACATGAACATCCTCCTCGCATTCTCGGTATATTGGCACTAGGTTCTCTCATACACTTGAGAATTGCGAGAAGAGTACAAGTTTACTGCACGGGACAGAGTCAAGGATGGGGAATTAGAACATGGTGGCGGCTGCGCAATGCAGGAAGCTCGGCGCCATGGCCCGACTATTCTCACCTTGTGATACTCCTAAAGCATAAAGTTCAGTGATTCTGATGCATATTTTTTTACAAGTTCAAACAATATAAATCAAATAATGAACAACTAAATGCCTATGAACAATAAACAAGTTCATAGGAATATTTGAACACTCGCCATCATTATTTTTTAATTTCTGTCATTTAAATTATTCCAGCTTTTTATTTTACCAATTACATTTAGTAATATTATTAATACTATACTACATTATATATTACTAAATACTATTGGTAAATTATATTATTACAAAAATAATTGTGTTGGTAGAAATGAATGTGTTTCAGATTGAAATTTACTCCTTATCACTATTTCTCCAAAACTATACGTCCAATTGACTTGAAAATTTTTACATAAGTTTATCTTGGCCTCTAGAGGCTCACTAAAAAAGGATTTACTTATCTGACTTAAAGACTCCATCCCACTGGCCTCCAAAATGTCCATGGTATTCTTATGGAGGTATATACCATGGATATTAATTGATTGGTTTGATTGGTTAATAGCTGTTAAATGAATACAGATTGAATACAATTGTGGTAGGATAAACTTTTAAAATTAATAATAATTGAGTAAAATAGTAAATTATTCATAACATCAGCTATTATAAATTGGATGGTATATTAAATAAGTGTATTAAAAACAAAGTATTTAGTTTGATATACTTTAAGTAACTTTGTAATGTTCTTGAATTGTTGCAATTTTTACTTATATTTTGTTTGCAAGTCTTCCAACTCAGTATTATGACCGATGAATAGGGCTGGTTCAGCTAGTTCCTATATATTTGCAATGCGTTTTTACATATGAAACCATCTGAATTTAACATTACTAATCTACTATTGCCATACACATTTCTACTACTAAAAACCTTTCTGGTGGTGATAGTTCCACCATCTTCATTGCCAGTACTATTTTCTTAGGATTAACTCTCGCTCGTGGCCTGGATCGTTCTCTAGCATCTTTCTCAAATCCGTTACCATTTCCGTTGCCAATGCTGCTAGACGGATATTGTACGTTGCTAGTACGAATCCTTTGGTCTTCGCACTCCACCATCAGTCCTGGGATGGTTTCGATCTGATTTCCTTACACTGATCCATATCCAATCTGAACGCCAGTTGTTCGGAGACCTGACAGTACAGTAGTACTCACCCCAGTTGAATGACACATATGATTATGTTTTTGTAGTCTTCAAATTGTAGCGTTGCAAATCGATGAGTACGTCGCTTTCAACCGGGACTCCTGATGATGTCTTCAATGGTCTGTACTACAGTACGACTAGTACAGGCACAGACATGTACAAGGTGGATGAGGGACTATTCTTCAGATTCGGTAGGGTGGAAGGTGGCAAAGTTGGTTGAACGACAGTTGTATCTCCTGTTGGTTGTGGGAGCTAAGTTATCGCAGAATTTCACTAACCAAGAGCTCAGATTTTTCCGTAGAATGCCAGGGAATTGATTCATGCTCAAAGTTAAGAATCTTGGTCTTACTATGAACAGAACATTAAGTTGGACTGACCAAGTTACTGTGACATGTGGCAGAGTGTTTGGTGGTATCCACAGTTTGAAGCGGTATGCTTCCTGTTTCCCATTCAATGTAAAAGTGATATTGGTTAAAACTCTTATTCTGCGGCACTTTAACTACTGTGACACCGTTATAATGATATGACTGTTAAGCTCTCGGTCAAACTTCAAATGGCACAAAATTACTGCATTAAATTTATTTTTAATCTACGTCGTGAGGATCATGTTACACCATTTTTTCGCCAAATACCTGTTTTGAAGTTGAAACAGATTCGAGATTATCACGTACTTACTCTTCTTCATAAAGTTTTAAATTACAGAACTCCAAGCTATCTGTCCGAGCGTTTCAAGTTCATTTCTGAAATAAGCATTAGAAACACTCGTCAGGGAGCCCTTTTACTATCAGTCCCAATTCATCGCACTGCCCTGTACAATAGATCTTTCACTGTATCCGGGTGCCGACTATGGAATATGCTTCCTGACAATATCAAAAGTATAGGCGAGGGCCCTCGCTTCGGGGCGGAGCTAAAGAACCTATTTTTGCGGGACCTGTAGATGGAGTGGGCGGTTGCGTTTGGTGGTCATGGTTTGCGGGTGGTATGTATGAGTGATGGATGATTGAGGAGCTGAATGAAATAGGGGCGTAACCCAGAAATTGACATTTTGAGAAAACAAGACTTAAAGTTTTCAATCTACTGTAGAATACTGATGTTATCTTTTAAAAATGTAAGAATAACTAGAAAATGTTATCCAGTGTTTTGTGATTATAAAAATATAATTATATTTAGAAATACATTTACAGTAAATTAATAATCAAATATTATTAAAATGCTTGTAGCCGCCCATATTCCATTCAACGGGTAAATATTGCCTTTATTCCGTTCAACTACCAATGAATAGAGAAAAGGCGCTTATTGTAAGCCTCATTTGCTATATGATCTACAAGTTTTAATATATAATACTAATACTTACATATTAAGGATTGAATAAAAACATTATTTAAAGGATTGTGACAAATTATTATAATTTATTTTAACAAATTCAGAATTTTTACAATACATTAAAAATATATTAGAACAGAAAAGTTTAAACATAGAATGAATCATGAAAGGTTTTCTCTTGTATTTATTAAAACACAACATACAAAACATAAAAATTAGTGGAACCATCCAATTAATTAGTTAAAAATAAATAAAAATGCTATTTAAAGTACCATGGCTATCAAAACTATACGTTCAAGTTAGTTTCTTACTAGATGTTTTGGCGGGAGCTAGTAAATATTCCATCGAAGTATGTAGATCTGTGAGGTATGCATACAGGCTCCGCACATCACTTTCTTTGCCAGGCTTCACACTGTTTGGGAGTACACTTGGAACTTCCAAGTCAACTTCCGTGCCTACTCTTTTTGCCAAATAAATATGGTCTGTAACCTCCAGTGAAGCTTTCTGCGACAGACACTGTCCCACTAGCAGAATATTGGAGTCTTGCGTAGGATTGAACCTTGAACTTGTGATCTTTACTCACAGGTTTCTTGTTTTCAAAAAGATTCTGCAAAGATATACCCCAATCAAAAATTATTTTACCAGCGTCAATCACGTGAAATGGGGTCGGATTCACTCTGCTATCTCTAAAGATCTCAAAATACTCCTCAGCAGTATGTTTTCTTTTTTTTAAGCTTTTGGCTGTATAGACCAAAATTCCTATCACACTGGTTATAAGAATGTCCACGGACAGGAAAAATATGCAATACTTTGACATTCAATTTCATTGCCAACCATGAACAGAACCTAACCATAACCAGGTTTTTATTCTGTCCTCCTGCGACATCGGAGAAAAAAACCAGTTCATCAATATTCTGAAGACTTCTTCTGTTGAAGAGATAGTCAGATAAAAACGAGCATACAGTATTTGGACCTTTCTTTGACTCAGTCACAATAAAACAATAGAAGAAGCTGGATTCATCATTGTGACAATGGATGTTGAAGAGGTACAGCCAAAGAAGTCTTTTATAAAACTGGGATGTTACATTCAATCTGGGAAGAGCCAAGTTTTGTGCATAGTCAAATTCAAGTACGAGACAACGTGAATGTTTTTGGACAACACAACTTAATATTTTTAAAATGTTTTCCTAATACTACACTTCCCTTTTTAGTTTTGTAACTTCGTTCAGAGTTTCTCCTATTTTTCCTCTCGATTTGTTTATTACCAACTTCACTTCGCTCATCAGATTCACTGTCGCTTAACTCATCAAAATATTCACTGTCGTCACTAGACATTATACTAACTAAAATGTATTTTAAAAAATTAAAGGGTTATTATTTACTGTTTTAAAGTAGTAAGTATTCTAAACTGAAACGTGCTAACAATCATAGAATATTGATTTTAAACATAACCTCACAACACAAATAATTAAAGGAGCATTGTCAACAAACATACTTTTCCACCTAAAAATCAGCTGGCATATGCTCAGAAAAAAAAGTGTCACTCCAACAAGGAAGAAGATATAGAAGTAAAACTTCCCAGGTGTACTTACCAAACTATGGAGAATCCGAAAAAACGATGAACGGAAAAAGGGCGGAACATGGGTTAGGCCCTTAATTCATAGAGCTCCTCGATTGTGTTTTTGAAAATTTGTATTATTTTGTATAGATATTCATTTGTTAGTTATAATTTTAAAGTTATTTAATATGTTTGATATGTCGAGTTTGGTTTTTTTTATTGTTGATTACGGATATGTTGAAATTTGTTTATATTATATTATTAGTAATGTGTTGTGCTATTTTTATGATTAGTTTTGTTATTTGTGATAAGGTTAGGTGGTTGAGAGGACTGTCCAGTCCTAACCTCGCCTTAAGAATAAAGTCGTTTTTCATTTCATTTCTGTTAAGAAACAACCGGCTTCAAAGGGATAGTATTTTGAATATTACTAGTTTGAAGTCCTGTTGCATGGTTTTCGATTTCTTTTCATTTAGTTGTAGGCTTCTGGATACATCTTCAGAGGTATGCAATCTATCATTGTTATAAGTAGCATTGCTGACCAGGTTTTTGATCCTTTTAGGCTCCGACAATGATTCAGTGTACTATCTTCGCATTCTCTGGATCTTTGCATTCCGCGTCTAGGTTGTTCTCGTCTACGTTTAGGATATGCTCTTGGTCACTGTTAATCTCCTTGGTCCACCTCGTCGTCAGAGGTCCTGTGCTTTCTGAATGAATTCGGTATCTTCCTGAACGGTATTGAGTGGTTTAATTCGGGTTAATTAATTGTCAGGCTTCCCAATACATTTAATTTTCTTTGCTATGGGTCTGCTCGGTGACATCTTCCTAGAACCCTAAAAACTGGTAGGATTCTTGGTAAGTTTCAATTCAGGTGTGATGAAAAGTGAAAAGTTGTCCAGAAAACAGTGGATGTATATTAAGAGACATAAAAAGTTGAATCACCGTTCTATCTATATTTATATGTTAATGCCAATGCTGACAGTTTAGTAAGCTCTTGTCTGAGTCCATTCAAACTAGTTCACAAGTTATACTTAACGGCCACAGTCATGCATGCATACATCACACGTAAACATATATGCACTGCTTACTTGCCCATGACCCCCGATGGGGGCTATTCATTCCTGCCGAGGGCTAGTCATGGTCTCTCCGACTCTCGCATAATATTTATTTAATATTATTCATGATAGGTTCTGAGAGTCTAGTATCATTAATATTTTAAGAATGACATCATCAATTAAGAAGCTAACGGATTAATAAAAATCTTATTAATAAAATTCTTAAAATAAAAAACTAAATTAAACTAAACTTAACTAATATAATAATCAATATTAATAAAATACTGTACCTAACTGAAAAATAAATATATATTTTATCATACGAAAATTTATGTGAGAGTTGGAGAGACCATGACATAGTAGCAGGAATTAATGACCCCCCCCTTTCTTATACTTAACCTTAGGGGTAGTATTATGAACGCACAGTAAAAATTTGTCATTTTCGAAGTAAAATGGAAGGATGGTTTGCTACAAACTTACGAATGATCATGTTAACCATGGTTCTGAGACAGTTTAAAACAAATTAATAAACAGAAATAACAGCTAATAATATTTAAGCAGTCACAATGTTGGTAATTCCAGCCAGCCGTCATGAGTTTCACGACCGTGACAGGTGTTAGTATTTTTACGGTCCAACAGGGTACTAAACTAACAGGCGATTTCTTCTGGCTACTAATTGTTCTTTTTATTTACTCGTTAAATCACTAAATTACACACTATTAAATATTTATTATTAAAATAAAATTATTACCAAGACACTATTTAGACGCTTAATGAATTACTAATATTTACAACGAACAATATTACTTATCATACCGTTCACCTAACGTTCGACACTGCTCGGTATACTGTCACTGTCACCCCCACTAGGGCTGACTGCAACTGTGTACATTGTCACTCAATAAATGCCTATTGTTTGGTACCCACATGCAAATTACCTTTCAGAAGAAATAGAAAATGTGCAGAAGAAATTTTTAAGGTTTTTATATTATAAAGAGTTTGGACATTACACCACAGTCATTCCTTATTCTGAGTTACTGGGCATATTCCATATTGATACACTGGTCAAGCGACGTAAAGTTATTTGTTTATCTTATCTCCACAATTTAGGAATGGATCGCTTGATGATAAGTGTTTACTCGCGCAGCTGAATATCGCCGCCCCTCGTCCTAACTCCCGCACCTATCGCTTATTCCAAACATGTTTTTCTATCACAAATTTAGGGTATTACTCTCCTTTGAATATAATGTCTAGGCTTCACAATGAATATGCTTCTGATTTGGATATATTTAGCACATCCAATAAATTATTTAATAAACAATTATATTTGTCAATAGATTAATAACCCTCCATCACAGACTGTTAATAGTATTGCATGTTATTTAAATCTAAATAAATATTTTTATTTAATTGTATCGCCTCTGTTTCTCTTGTCATTATTTGTTTCTCTTTTCATTATTTATTTGTGTGTACATTATTTTTATCTGTATATTTATTATTCCGAAACTTTGTCCTGTTATTTTTATTTATATGCATGTGCACTACTATATATTTATGTCTTCTTGGCCTGGGTCTGGTCTCTGATCACTGCTTGATTGCATGTAAATTATGTTAATTTGAATACTCTAAATATGTGGACATTCAAGTAAATTTATGCAGTGGTAATGGTTAAATTTGTTGTTGCGAAAATTATAAAATATCTGCATGTTATTATTAGATATTATTAGTTATTAATGCTTTTTTGTAATTGGCTGTAAAGCTGTAATGAAGCATTGTAAAAATAAATAAATAAATAAACTGACTGACTGTCGAGTCGGCCGAAGGGTGTCTTTACATGACCTAGATGTGCGTCCAGAGGATTCTGGAACTGGCGATGATGATCCTGGAGGGGCATCTAGAATTTCTCGAATTCAATTCAGGAAGAGCTTCGATTTGCCTACAGACGAATGATCTGCCATTCTAGTCCTTCCTGGAAGACCTAGATTGGCCCCACGGGCAGAGACCTAGGCGGTGTCCATGGTGACTGTAGTGTCCGTAACAGTATAAAGTAACGTAACACCAGTTTCATTCCGTTGTACCTCTGGTCTGAGGAAGGTAAATGTAGTTTACCAACATCTAACATCATAATAGTTACCATTTTGTCCTTGCAATGATTATGTGTTTTGTGGCATTCATTTGTAGTTTTTTACAAGCGTGAATCCAGAGAATTCTTCTCCATTACGATTCTATTTTGGGTGAAAATTAAGTGACTTTAGTAGCTAACATTTTCTTGAAAGCTACAATAGTTCTGGAAGTACAGGTTTTTTCACGGTGAGCTATTTTTGAACAGCCAGAAACAACGCAAGTAGCCGTCTAGAAAATGTATCTTTTATTGAATAACGGAAAACATTCTCATATGTTCTTGAATTAACTGTTTTACTTCAGTCACAGAAAAACTGATATAAATTTTCATTCACCTCAAATGAGTATGAATGAGGTAAACAAAGTGAGAGAATGGGATTTGTTCTTATCATAAATTATTTATACATAACTTATTCGTAAAGAATTTCTTACTCATATTATCAATAGAAATCGATAATTTCTTTTGTGTTCACCGATTTCAAAAAGGTACTAGCTTATTTAAACTATAATAATAAAAAAATAACCAAAAAATTCTACAGACATATTTCCTTTTAACGTAATTGATAAGCCACTGTTACAAGAAATATTTCACACAATATTGCGTCATTATGAAGTTAATGTCAAAGAAAAATTACCTCATTATTAAGTTAATGTCAAAGAAAAAATACCTAAGTAACCTCAAAATAGCTACAAACAACTTTCAATGTATTTCTAATGTTATTTATTAATGATAATAGCTCAATTTACAAAACTGTCCATTGAAATGTTAACGATGGCCACTTTCCACAATCATGCGTTAATGAATAGTAATTTTAAGTGTACTTTCAGCGAATCAATATTGTACGACCTGATAGCTCCTCAGCCTATTGGGTTGTATATCGTTATTTGAACGTTCACAGATATTTGCTTTAAATTATGTGTGATCAGAAGGAGTATGAGTATTATAAGCCAGTCTTGATATTTTGTAGTATTTTAGGAAATTTTAATGCACTTCCTATCACTTCTAATTTAAAGTTAAAATCCTTATCATATTTAGCAATTTGTTTCTACGCATTTATCTTATATAATATTTACATTTTCGTTGAGAGTCTAGTTTGGGTACAGGGTGACATAACCTTCATGAAAGTTCAACACTCTGTAATCTTTGGTTTCATTATATGGTGGGATTCATGGATGTATCTTGGATCTAAGAGTGTCGTTAAAGCTTTCCGAACAATCGACCTCATGAGGCATCTTTTAAGTGAAGTTTCTCACCAGTTCCGATGCAAGTTTACAACCCCAGTCGTATTTTCCAGCTTGGTCATGATCACTTTGATAGTTCTTCAGTTGTCAATGATTCCATTTGCCATGATGTCTGCTACGGATGTTACCTCGTTTATAAGCACGTTTCTCTATCATTCCACAGAAATGAACTTTCCTTATAGGCAGTGCGCACTGTTCAGCTGTGTGTATTACAGTTGTGCACTGGTCGTATATGACACAAGACAAGTTTGGAGAAGATATTCGAGAATCAACCCTCAACCAAATGGCCAGATACGATTCTTTAGTACAATAGTTAACAGGCAAATTGAACTATTGCAGGACATTGATGAACTTTTGAAATATTATATTTTTGGAATATTGGCTTACCGTGTGATATTTGCTGTTAACAGCTCGTTTTATATTATTGATCTAAATTTGCCAGTTGTTGTTAAACTTATAGAATTGATCACATGGAGTATATTTCTTGGATTGATTTTATTGACTATTAACTTGACTTCAGAACAGGTATTTATATTCAATGTAATTTAATTATTCCACCAATTTCTTTTAACCTTATGTCTTACCTCATAGTAATTTATTTTAATTAAATAATGGTTGAATTTAAACTGAGATGCCTAATGACAGTTCAATATTTATTGAAATGAATCACAATTCATTGACACTGGAAAATTTACTGATTTATTTTAAATAGCTACACATCACATAGTTTTTAAAAAAAAAATGTTATATTTCGGCTATACAGTATGAAGCCATTTTCAAACATTTAACAAACATAAATAGTTTTTAATAAATATTTTCTTTTTGTTAAATATTTTAATAAATATTTATTTTGTTAAATATTTTAGTAAATATTTATTTTGTTAAATATTTTAATAAATATTTCTTTAAAAACTATTAATGTTGTTAAATGTTTGAAAATGGCTTTAGACTGTATAGCCGAAATATAACATTTAAAAGAAAACTATGTGTAGCTATTAAAATTAAATCAGTAATGAACACCATCACGAAAAATACATACCGTCAAGAACTGGAAAATTTCTCTTTTCAATAATTTTATCATCTTTCCACTTTTAATTTACTTATAAATTACATAAATATGACGTAAATAGTTATTGAATGAAACAAATTGTGAAATTATATAGTTCTAGACTTTATTTGCTACAGGTTGTCACATTGAAATTGTCAGCTCATTTTATATTATTGATCTACTTTTGCCAGTTGTTGTTAAACTCATACAATTGATCACATGGAGTATATTTCTTGGATTGATTTTATTGACTATTAACTTGACTTCAGAACAGATATTTATATTTAATGTAATTAAATTATTCCACCAATTCCTTTTAACTATTCTTTTTAAGTAATTTATTTTAATTAAATAATGGTTGAATTTAAACTGAGATGACTAATGACAGTACAATATTTATTGAAATGAATTACAATTCATTGACACTGGTAAATTTCTCTTTTCAATCATTTTATCATCTTGCCACTTTTAATTTACTTATAAATTTCATAAATATGACGTAAATAGTTATTTAATGAAACTAATTGTGACATGATATAGTTCTATATGTATGGATTCTATATTTAACTTTATTTGTTACAGGTTGTCACATTGAAAATACACTGATCTCTGTTGTTGGTCTAATTTGCGTGGAAATTTGTTCTAGTTATTTTTCTTTTGTAGTTGCTGTATCGTTTTGTTAGTTTGGAATACATACATAATTTTTTTTTTCAATTGTTACTGGTTGTTGTTCACATATCTAATTTGCACGTTACTTTAAACTGTATTTTTTCAGTTTTTAAAGCAGTTTTTGTTATCGGAATATGCTGTACAAACTTAAATTCAGTCCATACTTTGGAACGAAATTGATATATTTTACTGATTGATTGATTTTTTTTTTTATTCTAATTCTTTAGTCTGGAATATATTAATTTTAAATGCTTTTTTCAGTTCGATGAATTGAAACTACAGGTGTTACTTTTGCCAGATGACGAGCATTGTATAAGGAACAATATCATGGTAAACCAACTTATACAACTTAGTCATTAAAATGCAGGTACAAAATGTACATATTAAGATTATCGATTTCATTAATCTACGCCTACTATCCTCGTATTTCATTCCTTTGCGTGTGCATCTAGTTTGAGAAAGAGAGGCGTAGTTTATAGTTTATGTTGTTTCACGTTAATTTGTGTTATTTCTTCAACACGTAATGTGCTGATTAAGAAAATATTTGTAAATCGAAACATGAATGTGATGTAACTTTACTAAACAAGGCGTGGGAGCAAGTGACCTACAGATTGGACTCTCGCCTTTGATTCTAGAGTAGCTAATTGTAAAAATTGAATATCAAGTCCCCAATATTTTTAAGTGAAACTTGTAAGTAGCTAAAGGTGTTGGCTCAATCATAAATCTTCTAAAAAACGCCATCTTAATTCTTGTTGAAATATTTTTGGACTGTTCAAGTACTCGTATAGTAATAAGGGCATTTATCATAATGAAATCTTTCTATGAGGTTATTTTACAAAATTAACGTATTAATGACAATTAAGTTAGAGATTATTTCGGAAGGCCATGACATAAAAGACCTATTTAATAATATTTTATATTTTAAAATATATGGTAAACTATACAAATAAAACAGTGACTGTCATAGCCTAATAATTTCTGTTCTTATTGAACTACAAGATTTATTTTACATCCAATATATATTTTCATTTAACATCAGTAACTCTATATTAATATGATACTAAACGCCAAGTACTTTTAATACGTTGGTCTTTACTTTTGAGTAAATTATAATTCTTTAAATATTAAGTTTACATCTACCAAGAAAACAAAAATCTTTATGCCACATATTATGGTATTGCAACCTATTAATTATTTTTTTTTTTAAAAACCTACCAATAAAAGTGTTAAAAATTTTTTTTAATTTTTTTCAAATTTCTTTAAATTTCCAATTAATATTAAGTGAGACATTTAATAAAAATAACAGTTAGAAAGGAAAAATGATAATTTTTAATTTGGTTCAGGGTTATGTGTAATACTCAATTATAATCATAGCCACGTTTAGAATTTGTAACTTAAAATAATCATTTATTCCTAATGTACTCTTTTCCAGATACGTGTACTTCTAGAGCATTTGGACCACAGACCAGAAATGTTCACCGTCGGAGGCATCGTTGACGTCAGGCCATCTCTTCTACTTACGGTGAGTAATTTACGTGTACTTCTAGAGCATTTGGACAACAGACCAGGAATGTTCACCGTCGGAGGCATCGTTGACGTCAGGCCATCTCTTCTACTTACGGTGAGTAATTTACGTGTACTTCTAGAGCATTTGGACAACAGACCAGAAATGTTCACCGTCGGAGGCATCGTTGACGTCAGGCCATCTCTTCTACTTACGGTGAGTAATTTACGTGTACTTCTAGAGCATTTGGACAACAGACCAGGAATATTCACCGTCGGAGGCATCGTTGACGTCAGGCCATCTCTTCTACTTACGGTGAGTAATTTACGTGTACTTCTAGAGCATTTGGACAACAGACCAGAAATGTTCACCGTCGGAGGCATCGTTGACGTCAGGCCATCTCTTCTACTTACGGTGAGTAATTTACGTGTACTTCTAGAGCATTTGGACAACAGACCAGGAATATTTACCGTCGGAGGCATCGTTGACGTCAGGCCATCTCTTCTCCTTACGGTGAGTAATTTACGTGTACTTCTAGAGCATTTGGACAACAGACCAGGAATGTTCACCGTCGGAGGCATCGTTGACGTCAGGCCATCTCTTGTACTTACGGTAAGTATTTTACGTGTACTTCTAGAGCATTTGGACAACAAACCAGGAATATTCACCGTCGGAGGCATCGTTGACGTCAGGCCATCTCTTCTACTTACGGTAAATATTTTCCTTGTTTATTGTAGTTTATATATACATAAAATATATTTGTATCATTTCTATCATTCAACATTATATTCGCACCGTTAAGTGTTGTGAGAGTATATGAGTTGGGGGGGGGGGGGATTATTAATGAGAATAGTAATAAAATAACTGTTTTTTTTTATATATATTACGGGACCGATGATATTTTCCTACATGTTTTCAATATTTAATTCATGATTTTAATATTGTTCGGCCACTTACCACTATCATTCATATACGGTTAATTCCTTTGTATAAGAAATAAAGGTCCATTTTTAGATTTAAAAATAAATAAAATGAAAAACGTTCTCCTATTAGGGAAAATTAATAGTAGCATTCCTAGGGAATGCACATAAGTTAATGATTTTAAAATGAGAATGTCAAGGTTTGGTTAGAGAGTTGTATAAATTAGCAAACAAGAATAACCAACGAACAGAAACCTGTATCGACCACATGTTTGTAAAGGTGCATAGTAATCCTGAAGCGGCGGTAGTGGAGACACATATCACTGACCACTGCATGGGGGTGGCGTGGGTGGGGGGGGGTCCCCCATCATTACAGAGGAGTTACCTTAAGTATCGAAATAAGATGAACATAGGTGTAATTGAAAGAACTTATACTATCAAAATATGTTTCAAAAACGTAAAAATATTCCTAAGGCAACTTAGCAAGTTGTAAGATGAGTTACAGGGCAGACTTCTCTTATAAAACAGTTATATTTAGAAACATTGGAAGTACGAGATCTCGTATTATTAGTGCAACAGAAATTCTTTACACTGAATTCGATCTTTATTTTTTTAGTGTTATTTGTTGAAAGTACTCCAAACTGTTACAGTAAACCTTAGAAATTTTACAACATTGAATTTCAACAGCTGATTAAACTAAAGTATAAAGCCACATTTACATCAAAGTTGACAGTTAAAAGTTGCTTTTCTCAAATTTAGAGAAATAAGTGGAAAATGTTTTGCCAATGAATTGGGGCGCGAAAGGTTAAGCAGTAGTGTCACATATGTCAAACATAGACGACGCACTTAGTCCCGCGGCTGCTTGTGTTATAATAGCCAGCCACTATACAAGAGGTCCTCGAAGATATTGGGTGAAACACTTTTTGAAAGCTAGGGACAGGTACAGCATGGTGGAGAGAAACATGGTTGTGCTCATCCGAGAGACGAGAATCGGTCGGCTTTGCGCATGACGTCACATGAGGCTCACAACTCCTAGGCGTCCATGCTACACGCACATTATTTTTTAGGATAATGTTTATTATAGATCTTGCATTGAAAATTACGTGTAATCAACAATCATAGGTGTTTTGTTTCTGTAATGTTTTAACTTTATGAAATATGAAGTCTGGATTAATATTTGTTGCTATTTTCTTTGCATGTGTACTGTTTAATCCTGTTATACTATCAATATGAAAGAATGTGTTTTGTTTCTTATTATATACAAGCAACCTTTTTAATGTTTAATTTAAGATCTTTCAAGTTGTTAATGTAATTATTTACACAAAAAACCACATGTAAATATATTAGAGTATTTAAAATATCACAGGTTGAACCAATTTTTTTTGGATTTGAGTTATTGAAGGCCAGACTATCAAAACATCATTTCTGTATTTTGAGTTTATTCTGTTAAACTTTAAAAATATGTATTTATATGCAAGTCATTTAGCCACATTTTATTCTGGGAAAAGGTTGGGTTTTCTGTATGGCAATTAATTAAAATCTTTTTTTGTGATCGGGTTTGTATTATATTTTCTATCATTTTCTTTAGATAATTTCAAGAATTTAGTTTTGATATCTAGTAGTTCTAGTTTATAGTGTGTTTGTAAACAAATCATTTTATATTTTAACAGCTGGTAATTATTTAAGACTTATTTAACTAAAAGTAATTTGATGTTATTATGTTTATCTAATATAACTTATATTACTGTATTATTAATATTATTATTATTACATATCAAACACCGACACAACGTAGTGGTTTTATTTAAGCTTATATGTATATTGAAACGGTAATAATATGGAAACCTTTATATAAATGAAGATTAAGTCTTGAAGTATCTTGTTTTGATCCTCAACATAAAATATTGATACAATGTTTAACTAAAATCAGTTAAAAACACAGAGTTGAAATTATAGCTTTTCAACCAGTTATATCACAGTTGATACTTTATATACATCATACGATCGTTTCTAAAGCTGAAGTATTAAACTATTATTATTACAGACTGTTGTATTTTAAGTAAACAGATGACAGCAAGGTTGGTGAATAAATATTATAATTAATAAAAGAAACTGTTCCAAAGACAAAAACAATCCACTGCTATTGGGCCAAGGCCGCAGTACACTACAGGCCTGAGTCAGCCAGTTGTGACGTCACACTTGTGGCCGCGCAGGCTCTTACACTTCTAGCAGCCTGACCAAATACAGCTAGGCTTTTTCAAATTTCTATTCCTATAATAATCTGTCATGATTCGTTAATAATTTTTTTGAGCCGTTTGTTAAGTCTTTAGCCTGGTGAGAGCTCACTATATCTAGTAAAAGAGATAAAAGAAATTATTCTCATTTGTTTTCGTAATATCTATTTAAAGATGCCATTTCATATGCGTTATAAAATATTCATTTATAATATTTTCATTAATAGTAAAAGTAACAACATTTCTGAATTCCGAGGCTTTAATAGTACCGAAACAACTTTTCGGGGCAGTGTGTAATGCGATAGTAAAAACAGGCGCAATCTTCGATATACGGAAAGTTTTATTACCCGATATGAAACTAACTCATCCTCCAAAGTTAGTATTTAAACATATATATATATATATATTATTTACGGTTACTGTAATCAACACATTACAATAATAATTTCATCTAAAAACATTGCTTGTACCGCAATTACTTAGTAACGGATGATACTGTAAGGTTTAATACACAACAGATCTACAGACACTATAGGCTAGTTATAGTAATGCGAGATTACAAACTAAGGTGAAAGTCGATAGAGGTGAGCTGTGAGAGAAGATTTATACCCTAGCACCTTTGGAACACGATTTACGAGTGTTAAACTTGTTGTTAACTTCCACGTCTTGCGTACACCTCTGAGAACCAGCTGCACATTTCCCAATACAGCATTTTTACTAAATTAGTATTATGTTGTACTTCATAATGGTTAGTATGAATTGAAATAATACTTTAGAAATTGTTTATATTTATAATAAGATTACATATTCACAACGCCTCAGTATAACATGTGCCATACATAAGGCAGTAATTTTACCTTTTGCTTACTATTTCTTTTAATTTCCTAAGCAACATCCATAACATAAATCCACGCTATCTACCTGCATTCAGTCCAGGAACCGTTTTACTTCAAAACTTTACCAATAGAGGTCAGGACGATGCATATCTGTAAAATAAACCTGTTAATCTATCATGTCATTCGACTCGCCCCACTTTCTACGAAGCCTCCACCGCCATAGCAAGTTGTAGCTCAGAAGTGTATTTTAGTTTTGTCCCCTTTTTTTGTAAACAATTAAAGAGAAGTCAAGGTTTAATTTTGTATGACGTGTGCTTCGGGGTTTCAAAAGGGTGCACCCAAGAAGACCGCCAGTGTAACACATTTAAAGAAAAGGACAAAAGGTTAGTGAACTCCATTTACAAATTATTTTAATAAAAACAGTCCATTAAAAACTAAAGCTTAAACTCAATATACCACAAAAAACGCACAAAATATTGGTCCTTCGAGCCGGATTACTGATGTGTCACCGATTCTATTAGAGAGAGAGTTTTAGCATAATGTAAGGTGAATGTCTCATAATTCTTTTTTTGTGCGGAGACAGAATAACTGAGGGTCTTTGCAGATTTGATCATGGTGTCAGCTGCTTCTTGTAAACTAGACAGAGCTGCTTTGGATTGAGTCAGTATCAAGTCATGTTTCTTATTGATTGAGTAAGAGTGACCCAATTTAGGGCCTGTGAGAAAATGCTTTATTAAAGGGAATGCTGCCTTATAATTTGTTGTTTCTACAAGCAATAAATCCTTCAGTAAGATTTGACTGAAGCCAAGGAGAAGCAATTTTAGTTCAGCATAAAATGGAGAAAAATCTGAGAATTTTTCAACAAATCAATCCATAATGACGTATGGGTCGTCTGCCTGTAAACAGAAGTATTTATTATAACAGAAGTAAGGTATCTTGAATGATCGAACATTGATCTATGTATATTATTATATATCTCTTCTTCTAGTTTCGATACAATCATTGTCATTTTTAAGATTCAAACATTATTCTTAAATTAAGGTAAAGGTTTCTAACGTTTGTAAACGCAAATTATAATACATTTAAACATTAAAATATCAAAAATCATTTAATGATCTATAAATGGCTGTAGATTGATAAGAACAGAATACTTATTAAAACGTTCTTACACTGATATTCCCTGCTAAGTGGAAGAACACTTGACAGCGGGGTCCAAACATAACAAGCAAAACTAGATCAAAGTACATATAAATTAATAAAAATAAAACAAATAAAATTTAACATACCTTATATAATACAAGTGAAATAGTGTCAATTTAAATTATAGTGGCATAGGTTCATATAGTATGTATTATACCAGTTCAATTGAAAAATACTCGATGGAATCCTGTTTGTCGTTTGTACAGCAGGTATACCGTCGTTCCTCTCCACTTCATCAACTCCATCTAAACTGATGGAACATCCGAATTGAATAGGCCGGTAGAAACAAAACAAACACTGGGTTTGACTTGATAGTTGAGAGACAAGAACTTTCAGAAGTAGCCCACTACAAATAAACCTAATCCAGTTTAGAGACAAGAAGTTTTAGAAGTAGCCCACTACAAATAAACCTAATCCAGATGGGAGACAAGAACTTTCAGAAGTAGCCCACTACAAATAAACCTAATCCAGTTTAGAGACAAGAAGTTTCAGAAGTAGCCCATTACAAATAAACCTAATCCAGTTGGGAGACAAGAAGTTTCAGAAGTAGGAGACAAGAACTTTCAGAAGTAGCCCACTACAAATAAACCTAATCCAGTTGAGAGACAAGAAGTTTCAGAAATAGCCCACTACAAATAAACCTAATCCAGTTGAGAGACAAGAAGTTTCAGAAATAGCCCACTACAAATAAACCTAATCCAGTTGAGAGACAAGAAGTTTCAGAAGTAGCCCACTACAAATAAACCTAATTCAGTTGAGAGACAAGAAGTTTCAGAAGTAGCCCACTACAAATAAACCTAATCCAGTTGAGAGACAAGAAGTTTCAGAAGTAGCCCACTACAAATAAACCTAATTCAGTTGCGAGACAAGAACTTTCAGAAGTAGCCCACTACAAATAAACCTAATCCAGTTGCGAGACAAGAAGTTTCAGAAGTAGCCCACTACAAATAAACCTAATCCAGTTGCGAGACAAGAAGAGAAGTAGCCCACTACAAATAAACCTAATCCAGTTGAGAGACAAGAAGTTTCAGAAGTAGCCCACTACAAATAAACCTAATCCAGTTGCGAGACAAGAAGTTTCAGAAGTAGCCCACTACAAATAAACCTAATCCAGTTGCGAGACAAGAAGTTTCAGAAGTAGCCCACTACAAATAAACCTAATCCAGTTGCGAGACAAGAAGAGAAGTAGCCCACTACAAATAAACCTAATCCAGTTGAGAGACAAGAAGTTTCAGAAGTAGCCCACTACAAATAAACCTAATCCAGTTGAGAGACAAGAAGTTTCAGAAGTAGCCCACTACAAATAAACCTAATCCAGTTGCGAGACAAGAAGTTTCAGAAGTAGCCCACTACAAATAAACCTAATCCAGTTGCGAGACAAGAAGAGAAGTAGCCCACTACAAATAAACCTAATGCAGTTGAGAGACAAGAAGTTTCAGAAGTAGCCCACTACAAATAAACCTAATCCAGTTGCGAGACAAGAAGTTTCAGAAGTAGCCCACTACAAATAAACCTAATGCAGTTGAGAGACAAGAAGTTTCAGAAGTAGCCCACTACAAATAAACCTAATCCAGTTGCGAGACAAGAAGTTTCAGAAGTAGCCCACTACAAATAAACCTAATCCAGTTGCGAGACAAGAAGTTTCAGAAATAGCCCACTACAAATAAACCTAATCCAGTTGAGAGACAAGAAGTTTCAGAAGTAGCCCACTACAAATAAACCTAATCCAGTTGAGAGACAAGAAGTTTCAGAAGTAGCCCACTACAAATAAACATAATCCAGTTGAGAGACAAGAAGTTTCAGAAATAGCCCACTACAAATAAACCTAATTCAGTTGCGAGACAAGAAGAGAAGTAGCCCACTACAAATAAACCTAATCCAGTTGAGAGACAAGAAGTTTCAGAAGTAGCCCACTACAAATAAACCTAATCCAGTTGAGAGACAAGAAGTTTCAGAAATAGCCCACTACAAATAAACCTAATCCAGTTGAGAGACAAGAAGTTTCAGAAGTAGCCCACTACAAATAAACCTAATTCAGTTGCGAGACAAGAAGAGAAGTAGCCCACTACAAATAAAGCTAATCCAGTTGAGAGACAAGAAGTTTCAGATATAGCCCACTACAAATAAAGCTAATCCAGTTGCGAGACAAGAAGTTTCAGAAGTAGCCCACTACAAATAAACCTAATCCAGTTGCGAGACAAGAAGAGAAGTAGCCCACTACAAATAAACCTAATCCAGTTGAGAGACAAGAAGTTTCAGAAATAGCCCACTACAAATAAACCTAATCCAGTTGAGAGACAAGAAGAGAAGTAGCCCACTACAAATAAACCTAATCCAGTTGCGAGACAAGAAGAGAAGTAGCCCACTACAAATAAACCTAATCCAGTTGAGAGACAAGAAGTTTCAGAAGTAGCCCACTACAAATAAACCTAATTCAGTTGCGAGACAAGAAGAGAAGTAGCCCACTACAAATAAACCTAATCCAGTTGAGAGACAAGAAGTTTCAGAAATAGCCCACTACAAATAAACCTAATCCAGTTGAGAGACAAGAAGTTTCAGAAGTAGCCCACTACAAATAAACCTAATCCAGTTGCGAGACAAGAAGTTTCAGAAGTAGCCCACTACAAATAAACCTAATCCAGTTGCGAGACAAGAAGTCTCAGAAGTAGCCCACTACAAATAAACCTAATCCAGTTGCGAGACAAGAAGTTTCAGAAGTAGCCCACTACAAATAAACCTAATCCAAGTTTTATGCTTGATTGATTATCATCTTTCTCAAATACCTTTTAAACAATTATGAAATGTAGACTTCTAAAATATATCGATTAGATTTTTCAGTGAAAATGAGGCTGGGTTCAGGGGACGTTTTAATCCTTTACTGTCCCTATTGATTTTTGTACATTTCTTATAAGAGTGTTTAAATCATGGAAAGCATGTTGTAGGACTATTTTTAGATATTCAGAAAACCTTTAACAGTGTAGTAAGCCCTGAAACTTTGTTAAGAAACTGTATCAATGTAGAATCAAAGATGTATTATAATATTGGTTCACAAATTATCTTCATGATCGTGAGCAATGCGAAAAATTCGATGTAACATTTAGAATATTTGATACAATGAAGTATGGTGTGCCACAGGAAACTGATGTAAACCGATTTATTTTATATACATATATGTATATATATATATATATATATATATATATATATATATATATATATATATATATATATATATATATAAATGTTGTAACAGGTCCACCAAATTGACGATTGATCTATTATTTATAAAATAATAGAAAAAACTTCATCTAATGTAACTCGAGAAGGAGAGAGGTTACAGTGTGTGTGTGTGTGTGTGTGTGAGACCTTTGTAATCGTCAATTTGATAGTAGTCACGTCTTGACAGACACAAAGCATTATATTACACACAAAATAACATTGAATTGAAATGCCATGACTAAGGAAGTATAAGCATTGCAATGTAGAATCATGAATTATGAAATTTAATAGAAATAATCGTCTGCTTAAATATCTACAATATGAAAGTTCTATCTATAAGTATTGATTTATTAAATTGTACACAATCTTTGTTTCTAAAATACAAGTGTAATACCTTTTAATAAGTATTAGAGCTACTAAAAAACTATTTTAGTAATATTTCTTTAGAATATTTCTTTTTGTTCCAGATGACGGCTCTCGGAATCGAGTGTCTCATCATGTTACTCCAGTATGTGAATATAATGAGACAAGACGTTGGTTTGTCACCCAACAGTTTTTACTTTATCAGTTCTACCAATTTTACCCAAGACTTGGCTTGAGTTCTTTTCTGAATAAATACACAACATGTCTGTGTCCCGAATTCTTTGAGTAGAATGAAACACTTGGGTTGGTATTTTAGTAACACGTAAACCTAAATTATAATTTGATGCATCAAATTAAACAAAAGTTGAGTAAATTTGTACGACAGATACTTATTTGTGATGCAAATTCCCAAACAGTATGAGGTTTAATTATATATTTCAAATCTAAAACTGTAATTTCACCGTTATAAACGAAATATTGGAGTATTAGTGGCTGGTTCCCTCCCAACAGATGGAGACGACAATTTAATCAAAACTATTGCGGTAATTTTACCTTAGACAATATGTTGAAACGTTAAATGATCCCCAACCTCTACATTACATTTTAAGTTGTTATGAAAATAAACAAAAAACTTAAAATAAGGTTATCATAAGGGTTCCTTTCGGTAGTAGCAATACAATAGATGGCCACATCACATATTGAATTGTTTTGTCAAGAAATGAAGAACATGCTGAACGGCCATATTATATTATTAGTTGTTAGGGAAAGAGACAAAAGAACTTGAATCGTTTAACCATAATTAAGTGTTATTGAAATCTATGGTTGAATATATGTAGTTTACAAAGAATAGTTTAGTTAGATCTCTAGGTGTATATTTTAGGTGGGTCATTAACGACCCATTGGGACCCAATCAAGAAAGTAGGTCAGGCTACATTGAGGGTCATTAGGTATACTGAAGCCAAAACATCCAACAAAAAGGTGCCTGAGATAAAAAAGAAACTAGGAGAACTTGTAGTTAGATTTACTAACTACAGCACTGAAAACACCAAGTGGTCTCCTATAACATCTCTAGGAAAAGAATGTCACCCTGTGGACTTTTTCAGATAATTGTTGACAGAAGATTTGGCTGAAGAAAAAGTATTCAGTTATTTATTCAACTAAAAAAAAAAAAAAAAAAATACAGCCTAATAGGTTGAGTTGGGTATCCCAGAATTTTTTTACATTTTTTGGAATTCTTTACTATGTCCTTCTACCTAAAAACGCTTATACTAGGAAAACTCAGACGATGTCCAAAATACTCTAGTAGTAAATAGTATCAGAAGAAACAGGTTTGATGAAACCCTGAGATACATTCACTTTTGTGAAAATGATAACTTACATGAAGGAGATAATGCCCATTTTAGACACTTTGAATGCTACATTTTTACAATATGCTCCAGCAGAAAACCTAATGCCATTGGATAAATTGATGATACCATATTTTGGCCAACGTAGTTGCAAGCAGTTTATCCGTGGTAAGCCCATTAGATTTGGGTACAAGGCGTAAGTTCTCACTGCTCGGACTGGGTACTGCCTTCATGCAGACATTTATCAAGGAAAAACAGCTGTGAGAGATAACAATTTAGGTTTGGGTGAGATTGTAGTTTTGGGATTCTGTAAAACACTGGCTGAACAGTTTCCATCTACAATCTTCATATAGATAACTTTTTACCAGTGCCAAACTAGTAACTAAACTTGGAGAACTTGGGATGAAAGCAACAGGTACAGTGTGCCCTAACCGGCTTGACGGATGCCCTCTTCCTGATCAGAAAATAATGATGACAAGGGAAAGAAGTTCCTATGAAAGCTTCATTGAACAAGAGAACAATATTGTGGCTATTATATGAAAATACAACAGTTTTGTTACAATGTTGTTCAATAAACATGGTGTTGAATCTCTTGGAGAAGCAAAACGGCATTCGTCTGAAAAAAATAAACAAAATTTGGCATTCCACAACCAAGCTTGATTGGTCATTATAATTGAAACTTTGGTAGAGTTGACCTAATAGATAATATTTCAAATTATAGAATTGGTGTAAGAAGAAAAAGATAGTATATTACCATAATATTTTGGCTTTTTGATGTTGCAATGAACAATGCCTGGTTTTTTGCTCGATCTCATCAACTAACTGTCGATAGTTTAGGTTTTCGTACAGCAATTTTGAAAGCTCTTCTTCAAATATATGGTCAGACGGCACTGTCTCTAGGACCTTCCCGCCTCCTTTCTAAAGCATCACATCCTTTACATGAAAGTCATGTTGGCTACTTGATCATTACAGTTCAGAAAAGAAGAAAATGTGTAGTGTGTAAGAACAAAACTGTAAAAGGTGTGAGGTACCACTTCATGATTCATGCTTTGAGCCCTTTAATCAGAAGTAAAACATCAATGAACATTCATGAGAACGCATTTATATAAAAGAAAGATAATTAATTATTTTCAGACTTATCTAAACAATTTTTCTTATTTGTAATATCAATAAATGTACAATGCAAATTAAATGTATGGTCCCTTGGTTAGATCCCAACGAGTCGTTAATGACCCATCCTCTTAAGTCATTAAATGTAATCAATAAAAATTAAACAATACCCTTAACTTTTGTTTTGACATTAGTTCAAACAAATAATAAAGTTTTTTTTGTTTTAATTTAACAAAAAATGTTATGGGCTTTAATGGGTTAATGTTCTTCAATAACAACATAAAGTTACTTAATATCAGCTGGTCATATTAAAATATGACGGAATAAATAAATGAGACAATTTCGAATACATATGTACACAATAGATAAAACAGAAATTTTTATGGCTATACAAATATTTAACTAAATAATTATTCCAATAATTTATGTTCAAAATGCCTTTTTTGTTCAACTAAAATTATTTTTTTAAATACTAATAATGAAGTATTGAAGGTTTTCATACAAATTATTTAAATATCTCTTTAAACACATGTTTATTATTTTATAACTACAATAACATTTTACAAATTCTATGTTGTCATAAAAAATTTATTTTACTTAAATAATTATTTATCATACAATACACAACTAACTACAATATTCTGTTTTTAAGAAGTACTGTTTTCTTAAAATTAAGGATTCGCTTTTTCTAATATTTCAATTGTGGGGTTATTTATGCAATTAGCTCCCATTTATTATGATCACTCTAATATGTAGCTATAAATTTATTTAGTTTTAAATATACAACTAAACACTTCAGTACGTTGTAATTTACGATTATAATTATTTTATTCTATCTGACAATTATTTTCAAAGCGTCGTTTAAGTTATTTTAGTGTGTAAATTATCTTATGCATATGTATAGTATAAGCTTAGTATTTTTTGTTATTTTTATACAATGTTTTATGATTAACAAGTAATTTTATTCCTTTTATCAAGTTTGGTTGTTTGTTGCTTAACTTTTGTAATATTTAATGTGCTTTGCAACAAAGTACATACTTATTGCAGACATTTGTTTAGTGCGATTTACACTATTGAAAATATTGAAAATGTTTTTTCTTGAGGCCTTATACATCGACAAGGTTTAACATTAAAAAAATAATAATAAGATTTAATACTTACATTTTAAATTGGATTAACAAAGCAATATCTAATAGCTTGAGAGTTGTTTTAAAAATACATCGTCATATTTAAAAAAAATATGTTTCCTTATTTTAAAAACTTGAAGATATGGAAAGTATGTTTAAACTAAAAAGTGAAATAAATCATAATACTGTGTTTTAAGCTCTAATTAACAACCCCAGAATGTATAAAAGTCCGCAGTCTAAATATCATATTATGACCAATTTGAACCAAGTATAATGAAATCCTAAAAGAAAACGTTTCAATAGCGTAATCATATGATTAGTATAATTGGAGCTCCTCGAATGGAATATGATTTATAATCGGTTCGTTAGCAGTTCTTTCAAATAAGACCTCATTAATTTTCATAATAACTCGATCTTTCAAAGTGCTTTGTTAGTTACAGACATCAACGTGTCTTTCTGTAGTTTTGACTAAAAATTATTTTCTTTTTTAAAGTAATGTTTTAACATAACAAAATAAATCTACCATAACAATATTTTCAGCCTTTTGGAATAATATTATTTAGTATGTTAATGTCAATATGTTGTGGTTTTCATGGAAAATACTGTGTCTGACATACGAAAACAGTGATATATGCTCTTTAAAATTATTGTACCTACTTTAAATCAGTTTGACTATAGATTATTTATACTTTTTTATGTGTAAATATTTATTTTTTAACTCATAAATAGACCAGTGAGGGTTTTCATTTGATTTTTTATTGTTGGATTCATGACTGTACGAAATTTTTTTATTTTTCACATTATTAGTTAAAATTGTATATTAAAAATTAACTGATCAAATGTTAAGTTCCTTTTTAAGTATTGAGCATTCAACCTATAAATAAAAATCATTTCAATGTTGGTAAAATTTATTAAACTTATTAATAACTTTGCAAGGGAATTAAATTGCTTCATTTTACGGTAAAATTACTAGTTGTGTACATAATAACACGTTTACGAACATAATACAACTTACTCTAACGCCCTTCACCACAATTTAAGAGAAATTAAATTTCTGTGGAAATACTTGCAAATTTGTGTTTGGTAGTCAGCTGTTGTTGGTTTTGAACACCGTTCAAGAGGCAGAGATAATCAATTTCTCACGAATTTAGGTTTTGCTTGTTTTTCTGATAAATACACGAGAAAAATTCTAGACTCGTTAGTTTTACATCTGTCCCTTCGGGTTTGGGTCATCAAGATTAGGGTGTTGAGCTTGTTTGGCATACCCCTTCCAGAGTAACTCTGCAAAACCAAGAACATGTTTTTAAATACAATATTTTTTAATATGGAAAAATAAATTAATAAATACCATAGCCTAGAACAATTTTGCTGGGTCTATAAATCAAACTGACTGTTCATATTTGTTGGTATAATTTCACTTAAAAAAGCAAAAAAACCTTTATGCTAAACTAATTTGTAACTGATTCAGTAAAACGTATAGCCTAAGGTGACGCATATAGCATTGCCATTCTAAAAACAATAATCTATTCTTGTAAAATATCCCTACCATAAGCGTTATTGAACTCAAAACAAAGCAATGTTTACTAATTTCTTTCTTCCGGAAACAACGAACAAAAATAACAAAACCTATCTCATATATGTGTAATAACAGTTGTATGATATAATTGATTGAGTTGAGTGATATTGTTTTGAAAATGAAAACTCCTTTATGCTGCCAAAATTCCAATGTATTCAATATTATTGACAGTATGAGTGTCTATGAAGTCCTCTCTTCCACTCAACCTTGTGTAAAAATATACAAACAACATAAAATATAATTTCAAACAAACTAAAACTAAAATTCAAACAAAACTTAATTTACAAAGTGTAATCTACTAATCAAATACAATATAAAAGTGAAACATTTATAAAAATGGAACTAATACAATTTGATATTTACTATAATCTAACACGCTTACGAATTAATATAATAAAAAATTACGTTCGCTCAGGTACACCATGAAAACAGTGGCCCCCCACATCACGCCCGCGAGGTCAGCAAAAGTAGGTTCTTCAAGTCAGCCCTAAAACCAACGCTAACATCCATATTTCTAAAGCTGTCAGGAAGGGAATTTCATGAACGACAGTCTGAAACCGTAAATGATTTATTGAGAAATATTGAGTTATGATAGAGAATAGACGCTGAGAAGATCCATATCAAGTGGAATTAGAATTGATCTGGGAAAGAAACTTAAAACGATCAAATAAGTACCTAGGTGAACCAGTTTTTAATACAGCGTGCAGAAAAGTAAGAGCGTGATACTGTCGGAGCTCCTTAAGTTTAAGGAGAGATAAATGCTTGAAGAAGCGTGTGACATGAGCATCACGCCTTATATTGAAGTTAGAAACGAATACAATAATTCTGTGCACGCTGTAATTTATCAGATTTCAACGGTGAATTGAGTTGTTGAACACCATTTTCCATTCTTTTGTGAATCCCTTCGGTCTGAGGAAGGTGAGCGTGTTTCACCGTAATTGATTACCATAATATTTGTGCATATTTACTTTTATTGTGATATATTTGTGTTGTGTGACGTTAACTTGTACTGTATTTGTACCAACGCGTATGATGATAATTAATTAAAAACTAATATTATAGAATACATTATAATTTCATTTATAACGGCCTAAAGGTTCGACAATTATTCTACACCGTGTCATAAAACGAAAAAGTCAGCATTAGTTTCGTAATGTTTATCTAGAATACGTCTTTAGTTCCAGCTTAGGGCTCTTTGAACTATATCATCATATAGGTCCAGAATGTGCCAGAGTGTTGGATCTGTCGCCGACAGGGTTCTTTGAACTATATCATCATATATGTCCAGAATGTGCCAGGGTGTTGGATCTGTCGCTGACATGACTCTTTGAACTATATCATCATATAGGTCCAGGATGTGCCAGGGTGTTGGATCTGTTGCCGACAGGGTTCTGAAATATATCATCATATAGGTCCATAATGTGCCAGGGTGTTGGATCTGTCGCCGACCAGTTTTACCTGAATAGAATTTTATAAAACTTTAATAAGATAGACCAATTTCTAGTAAATCTACCTACTTCAGACAGGGAGCCGGATTTTCCGACTTTTTGGCAGTTTAAATAATTTAACCCTTTTAGGACCATTAATTTTATGGTCATTTTTTGTGTGACATTTTTTTTTTTATCAGTGATATAACATAGCACCAGCTGAAAAAGACCGTCCCTCAAAAGGGCATTTTGTAGGATTTCGGGAAACTCTTTAGAAAATAACTTTCAACAAAGATAGAGACATGATTTTAGTGTCATTTTTTAGGCAAAGCAATGTACTACAGTACTAGCATAAAGTAATTTCATATATACACATAAAAAAATTTAAAAAATAAAAATAAATAGAAATATATTTTTATATCTTTATATTTACAAATCTATTGTACTATAGCTCTGAAACTAGAAATATTTTTACTGTTGGAAACCTGCTCATTATGTTTAGAACATAGTTTTCTGATAAAGTGCAAAGTTTTATTTATGTACAGTAAAATTTACTTGAGAAATAAATAAATATATAAAATACTGTAAACTACGGGTTTTTTGCTAAAATATAAAGTATACAACTAACATGCAGTAAATGATTAGGTACTCAGTCAAAGCTGGATTCTGGTCACTGGAGAACAGTCTAAATTACACAATAACACTTAGAACAAATATTTACACATACTATTTACAAGTTTTTTTGAATTTTTATGCTTTATCACTCAAAACTTGCCTACTGTTATTAGGCCTAGGTACAGGCCTCCTTCTCTGCTGATTTCTAGGCCTAGTCTGACTCCTTACCTCATTTTCACTGTCGGTTGAAGACAAATTGTAAACAGAAGTAGACTGATCAGGGATGTAATGTGGATCGGAATCAGAATCGTCACCAAAAATATCAGACAAAGTAAAGTTACTTTGATCAGAGTCATCTGACATTGCCAGTTCCCTATCTAACTCACTAGTCCTAAGGTTTTCTCGCTCCATTGTTGAGTGTCACACAAAATATCACTTCAAACAAACACTAAACTTGTTCTACACAACTCAATTTACTAAGAAAACACAACGTTTTACTCAAACCCTAATAATAACAAAAGAATCACAGTAAGCATTCGCATATAAACAAACTCCAGGCAGACGACTCAACACGACTGCAACTTATGATGCAGTTGTATTATTGTTTTCATTTCCCTCCAACACTACAAACAGTGTTACCAACAGCAATCACGAATGATTCACAATATTCTGAACTTATTACTAAACATATATACCAGTTACTTTGATAAACATTAACCTCTGTAACATAAAATATATTAAAAACATTGAGCGGGCGACGGATCGCCCGCGCGGTCCTTTTCGCATATATCTCGGCGGACGATGAATCGCCCGCACGGTCGTTTTCGCATAGTACTTGCGGGCGATAGATCGCCCGCTTGGTCCCAAAAGGGTTGCTCTGCGCGCGGAAACAAACTACTACCCATTCAACAAACAAACACAATATGTTTTACGGATTGCGTTCACTCGCTCGCCGCTGAAATGAAGGCGCCAAAACTTCTTCCTATGTTCTATATCGGTTACACTTTACTATTTGACAGCTAAACATGTATGGGAAAAAGTATTATAAATTGAAAACATTAAATGTATTGTGGTAACGGTATTTTTATGGTAGGTCGGAAAGTACAGTATGTAAATTTCACAAATATAAGAAACACATTATTATTATTGCTATTATTCCTGCTTCTTTGTCTACTTCATTTAAAACGACTGTAATAATATTACTTAGTCATTTTATTTTTGTAAATAGTTAGTAAAAAGTTGAGTAACTTATAAGTACTTTCTTATAATGAATATATAATGAATGTGAATATAATATATGAATCTTATAATGATATATGAATGTGACTTACAATCAATTTACTTCACTAGAGTTCTTCAATCCCACTTAACTCTTCCTCCTCCTCTGAAAGACCGTCACTGTCTGTATCAGATTCATTTCCAACTGATATAACAAAGGATTCTATAACATTGTCTATCTGGGGTTTGCCACTGCATAGTCTTTTTCTATATTCTCCATGTGCTTCCACTTTCCTAAGACTCGTCTAAATAAATTATTGGACGTCCTTGCTCCCTGTAGCTTTTCAACGCTCTCAAATATGTTATCCGTTTTTCTTGGATTTCTGGTTTTTCAATTAACAGCTTTCTATTGTTTGCTGTCTTTCTCCAAGTAAACCCTAAATCCTTTAATATGCGTCTCAAACTTTTATCACAACCCTGAAAGTGTATTACTTTTTTAGCGCCTCCCTCAATAATTTTAAAGTTGGTATTCTATATTCTTCTATATGAAAATTGTACACTAGTCTTCTCACTACACATTTATCGAAGTCATCTAAATAGGTTACTGTTTTACGTCGTTGTCGGTTTTTGTTTGGCCTAGTAAAATATGCCTCGCACTGACCACTAACATGCAATTTTTTAAACTCACTGTTTATTTGAGTTACAACTCGCTCTAAAACCCCCGTAGCTGCTGCTGTTCTTTGACGAGCTTTGCCAACGGAATATTTAAAGTTTTTCGGTCTGCCTCTTCCTTCATAAATTTAAACACGTTAACGATAATTTCGCGGCCCTGACTATGAATTACTGTATTCTTGACTAGTGACTTGAACTCATCAGTCATCGTGGAAAGTTAACAAACACTACAACTAACAAAATATATCACAAATAAAATACTCTGTAACTATGGCTATATTAATAACAATCGGTGTAAACCGCACGCACTGGTTTAACAAATAACTATGCACAAATGACAACCACACTCATCACTGTCACAGAAAAGACTTATTTTAGCCAGGAATTAGGTAGGGTTAGTTGTTATTTTCATTACGATGCTCAGTAAGGAGGTTGTTGCAGGTGAGTCTGTGTTTGCAGGACAGAGCGCATAATACTACCCCGCTACTCTTTCCGCCTATCACCAAGCAGCCAAGGCCACGCGCACAGCTAAAGTCCGTGATCTGTACCATACCTCCTTCACTTACATGCTTTTCTAGGTTACAGCAAAAGGCACAAGTTATACCACATTTCCTCTTTATGCGGTAAATTTTTGTTTTCTTTCTGTTGATGAACTTTTTTAATTGACAATGTCAGCTGGTAACTAAGAAGCAGTAAGGTTGGTGTTTATTGTTAGTAAATACTAGTTTTGTGTGTTTAGTTGTTGAGGTACAAACTAACAGCCAGCCTAATCCTCCCACTAGGCAAGCGTACCGTGAAAGTCGAAGGCCTTGATCATTTATCTTTTAGTTTATAAAAGATCATAATGAACTAAATGAATGTTTAAATGGCTCCGGGAATCGTGAAGAAAATATATAATCATGGCCAAAAACACCAGCTGCAAACAACCAAGCTGATAATGACAACAAAGATGACTAATCCCCTACTTTTACCTTTTTATTTTATCAGTATATTTATTAGTATATTTATCCTTATTAGTATATTTATATTTTTATTAGTATATTTATATTTATTACTAATACTAACATTTTATTAGTATATTTATCCTTATTAGTAAATTTATATTTATTACTAATACTAACATTTTATTAGTATATTTATCCTTATTAACATGTATTTTACCTACATGTATTTACCTTTAAGTTCTGTTTTTTGGTTTTTTTCAAAAGTTGACAAAAATTAAATAAAAATGCTTACAGTATGTTGGTCATATTATTTAACTTGTTTTTTATATAGTTTACTCATAAACATGTATTTATTTCCCATTTAGTATGTTTCAACCTTGTGAAATCTTCATTATCTGCATAAATGTTATGTATGAAAAATTAAAAAGATTTTTTTTACAATACCGGATAAGTAGACACTTTGTACTACATATGTACCTATCTAGAAGCATTTTAAGTAATATAAATACAATTTACAGCCCAATCCATCTACAATTTTAACTTTTCAAAAGTATAAAAAATATAACATGTGCCCTTTCTGATATAACTGATTCATTTTAAAAGTACAATACAACCTTACCCAAAGCTTGGTTACGGTTCTTTTTACACATACGTACAACTGATTAGTTACTGTGCGACATTTTCATCTTTAAACAGTCAGTACCTGTAAATACGAGTGGAGCCTAAAGTTAAATGTATCTGGTTAAAACCCTTGTACTGTTATTGTATAAAATATTTTAATAAAATTACCGCAGATATGTTGTTCAACTACAATTTTAATACTGTTTACAAACATCGAAACCTTTGACAAAAGCTGAGAGGTGTAGATTTATTGACGTAAAGTTGAAAAATATAGTTTAACAAGTTGACATTGTTAATACTAGAAAGCCATTCTTATAATGTTATCTCACCACATATATCAATGATTAAAAGTAGTTTTGTACTTCAGCTACAGTAAAGTATACATTAATCTTTCGGATTTTTTAAATTTAAGTATACCGATTAAATGATAACTAAATTAATTTGCTATGGTGACAATGTTACTAAAGCATGGCGGTCTTCCACTAGAAAATTCGCATTATTCTTAAAATCCTATAGCTAACTTTGTCTTCAATAATAGTGATCAGGTTCAAACTATAACGTGCCCCTCAAAAAATATGTTTTTTTTTTTCTGAAAACAGCTGTATAAAATCTTCTTTCAAAGTTAATGATGTTACTAATGAGAGATCGACAAAGCAAATAAGTTCTAGTGTAAAACAGAAAGCAGTAAAGTCCGCAGGTGACGTCATTAGTATACTGTGCGGTCTCTCTCACATTGACATCTCACTGTTCTTGTCTACTAGTAGTAACCGTCTCTGACTCTTCGCCTACTCTAGAGTAATTTATTCTTATTATTATACAGCTGAAAGCTGGATAAAATACCATATTTATACTAAAAACAAACTCACAGTTTAGGTCAATGTGCATTGGTTAATGATATTACAACAAGCTAGAAGAAAAAAAAAAACATCTTAAGATTATTGTTTTAATACTGCTAGCGTTACCAAAGGGTATGACTGCAAAGGCACGACGTGAGGATTTGGAAAAGTTGTTACACTTGTTACTTTCTCCCATATGCGTTAGCATAGAGATAGTATTGAGATTGGTAAAAAATGCTTTTTACAATGGTCTAAAAATCCATTTTAGGGTCCCCTGAACCCAAAAAGTGGAATTTGTCGAAAGAAATGTTGATGTTTGTCTATTTATGTTTATCTGTCTGTGTGTATGTGTACTTGACTGGAGACAAAAGGGATGGATATTTTTTTATGAAGTTTGGTATGTAGGTATATTTAGCCAATATCTCCAGTCCATTTTTTCACTTTATAAATTTTTTTTATTTTTATAGGCAAAAACATACAAAATTGGAATTTCATCAAAAACTGCTCAAAAGTATACAATATTTCATTTAAATATTAAATAACTATGGCATTTTATGTAAACTCATAAAAAAAATCTTATTTGGAATTAGCTTATATAATAGTAATTTTGAATGAAAATAGTTAACTTCATAAAGGAAATATTTTTTATTTCTAAAAAGTATAATATTTCCTCTTGACTATATTTGAATGTTCTGTAAATTGGAAGCGAGTTTATATAAACAGTTCATTAAAACAACTCCTCATTAGTTCTCTTCAAATAACTAAATCCTTCAAAGTACTTTGACTCTTAAGTCAAGACTCGCTTTAAATACCTTATAAATAATTATATTACATAGTAAGCATCGTTAGAAACATAAACATGTAACTAATTAAAATGAGTTTAATGTAAATAATAATTGGTTTGGTAATTAAATTAAATATATTCTTTCGTGAATCCCTATGGTCTGAGGAAAGTGAGCGTGGTTCACCGAAATCGATCACCATAATATGTGGTTGTCTCTTGGATGAGTGACCGTCCTTGCACGCAGACCTTGCCGGGTCACTGGTGGTGTTTCGGAAGTCACCGTTAGCCGTTTGTCACTATTTCAATTTATATCCTTGCGTAGTAATGGTATTGGGGAAGGGCCATCCACCCACCCCACAAACCACATTCTAATTAGGAGCAGATTAAAGTAGAAGCCGTGAAGAATTAGAGATATTTGGACGTGTATGAGTCGGATGGAGGAGGTAAATACCACTGTACGTGTATGGGTGGGTGGTTGGGTCAATACCAGTTTTTGAAAAAGCCAGTTGATAGTTTTTGGAAAATATAGTTGTCTCTACGAGGGTTTGTCACCAGTTTAAGTGAGAGGACTTTGTAGCTCTAACTTCAACTGGTAAAATAAGACATCCTTTAACTTTTTACTACACAATCCTAGCAACAATCGAAATGTGCTACCGAATCAGCCATTTCACGATAATTGCAGTGGTGCATAAATTAATAATGTCAACGTGTTCCTATACTTAATGAAAATATCGCGTGTAGTGTAATCGACAGATATACACGGGCCACTGTTCAGCGCACGAACTTAACCGACAGAAATACGCAATCCACCAAAAATACGCTACTTTTTAATGGTTTAAAAGTTAATTGAATTTGATGATTTAACGCTATTCTATTATAGCCCATAGTAAACATAAGTTGCATCAAATAATGAAACAATTACATAAAACTGCATTTAATATTAGATTGAATTTTTTCAATATAACAAAAAACATTGATTTTTCTTTCTTTAATTTCTATAAATATCAGATGCTGACCCTCTCACCCACCCATAAACGTATGCTAGTATTGGCTTTCCTAATCGTCCATACATGTACGATGGTATTGACCCTCTTTCCCACCAACCTCTTAACTTATGGTAATATAAGTTATGAACGTATTTAGTTCATTATTTTCGGTTACTAGGCGAAGCACCGAAATGAACACCTGCGCTAATCATAAACTTTTGTCTCAGAGTCGACGATACCTCAATTAGCATAGGGACGGCCAAATGCTTGAGTAGGGCTAACATGGCAGACACCACCCTCCCACCCAAACACGTATAATGCTCAGTATTGTAAGTATGTGGTAGGCGTTCTTTTATTGTGGTAATAAGAAAGTTATAAGTTATTGATTACAGTAACTGGTTTATATCACAGAAAATAAGAAACAGAAGTTGCATATAATATCAATAAAACCAATAATACCACTGTACGTGTGTGGCTGGGTGGGTCAAAACCACTGCACGTGTATGGGTGGGCAGGTGGGCCAAAACCACTGACGTGTATGGGTGGGCTGGTGGGTCAATACTACTCTGTTACCATGTATAAATTGAACCTATTTTAGGGATGTACAGAGAAGTATACTGAATCTAATTATAAAAGTACGACATAAGTGAATCTCTTCATTTGTAGATAAAGTATTTATCACTAATTGTGCTTTCTATTCTATTCTAACCTTTTAGTTGAGTGTGTGTCGAGTAGTTGTTTCTAAGCGAAGTGCCAGCACCTTATCAGTCCCTCCCTTTATTCTTCCCACATCATCAAGGATAAATGAATCAATACCTCTGTGGGTGGAGATGGGTTAATATGACTGTACAATATATGGTTAGGACTCTGCCTCAAACGCAGATGGCTACAAGTTTAAATTGATGGAAGTCCACCTCAAATTTTCTTTAGGGGTTTCAGATTTGACCATTAACAATGTTTTTAGACTAAGTAGAAAATACCCCAGACGTAAATAGACCAAAATAAAAAAGGGGCATTTTATTGGCTAAATTAAAATTAGTTTACATTCAACGTAAAAAAAACATGGTTAAAATAGAATTTAAGTTAAGTGAGAACCGCTTGTGGTTGTTAAAGTAAGAGTTATACCCACTCTGCCCTAGCCGCGACCTGGGAACACAATTTACGGGGGTTAAACTCCCTTCCATCTTAGCCCCATTTTACGAGCCTACCACAAGACTACTAATGTTTTACTTACGATGTTTTCTTCACAAAGTAAGAAATTATAGATTTTTTATTGTTAATATCTCACTTACGGAGGGTTACATAGATCTATTTTTTATTACTAAAATTACGTTCATATTTTTCTTTGGAATTATTTTATCTTTCTAATCATATGTCGTCACATACCCTTATATGCTACAACCTATCTTGAGTTGTTGGATTGAGATTTCTTCTTCGTCAAACCAATTTTTTTCTGGTCCTTTTTCCTTCCCTCTCTGACGAAAGTTAATTCAAATCCAGATTTTGCCTAAATGTGTTTCTAATTGAATTTCAAGCTTTTTGTGTTATACTGTTGCATTTAGGGATTTTTTAATTGAATTATTCTATTTTATTGTTTATGCTTCAAACTAAAGTCCCAGCCGCATAGAGACGTTTTGTTTATTATAATATATGATTTTTGATCAAAATAAAGTCAAAAATTCAGCTGAATTAAGTAATTCTCCCAAAGTGCAGGTATTCATTTAAACTACTAGCATTTTCTATTCATGTATGAATTAAGAGCGATCTTCAAGTTACGCCTTCTATTTATTGTGGCAATCACGTGTGCATTTAATGTTTAAGGCATGTAATTTCTTGAAGAAATGTTAGTATTCTTGTATTAATTTAGCAATATATTTCTTAATATGCAAATTACTTGTTAGCTGTAACACACATTTTCTTTGTGTTTTTAGGTATATTGTACTTTATACAGATTAATTACCTTTCTGGTAAAACCATTTAACGTTACAGCGTAGGCCTACGTCCGTACAGTGAAAGGCTATCTTCTTACTACGTAGGTCTATCGACTTACAGCGTAGTATTATCTCCTTACAGTTTAGAGCTGTCCTTACAGAGTAGGTCCATCTTCTTACAGCATAGGCGTATCTTTTTACAACGTAGGCCTATCTCTTACAGCGTCGGGCTCTCCTCACAGGGTATGGATATCTCTTTACAGCGTGGGTCTATCTCCTTACAGCATAGGCCGTTTCCTTATCGCGTAGGGCTCTTCTGACATCATAGGGCTAACTCTTTACAGCGTAGGCCTATATCACCATTAAACTGTAATAAGGAATACACTTTAATTCCGTGTTTTAAATGAATGTTGACTTCCACTCTTACAAAATGTTGGGCCACACCATACAAAAGCTTCATAGTACAATACGGGTAAATAATATCGGATGCCAAAAAACAATATTTCTGAAAATTACCCTTTGTAAATTGTACCTTAAAATTGTATTTTATCGGAAATAATTTTTCAAAGTAAAACAAGGGTTAAAATATAATTTACGATATACGAGAAGTGTTAAGGGTTTGTAGTTGGTTGGGAAAGATTTATTCCCTCCTTGCCCTCTTCACGTCTCAGTGGCTCAATTTATGGGGGTTAAACCCATTGTTGCCGTTCCTCTTTACGGGATTATGACATAACATGAAAAATAGGTTACATCACACTTCTTACGGTGGAGAAAAAACTATGTAATATTAAAAATATAATTTTACAACATAATTTTTAAAATTGACTATTGAAAATGTGATTTATATTGTTTGACTGAGCTTATTATTTAGAAAGAAAATTATTTATAATAATAACTGCTGAATAAAAATTTGAATCTAAGGCATACTTGAACTATTAAATCATTTCTATAAAAATATAAATGAAAATCATTCTTTTAATTTTAATTGTTTATCAATATATTAAATATGCTTCATTTTAAGCACTAAATACCAAACAATAGTTAGAACAAAACAGTTCATGCATATGCTAACTCTGATGTATCAAACGAAGTGATTAGATTTCTTGTTGCGCTGTATATTTGTAAGTTTAGGATTGTGTAATGAATTTAATATTTATTTTGTTTTTATTTATTTATAAGGCATCAATTACCATAAAATATGTAAATAGTATTCAAATAAACTGTTTATGTATCATAAATGTAATTATCATATTATGAATATTATTTTATTTATATATGTTTTTTAATGTCTAATATTAATATATCAACATATTGAATTATACATTTTATAGTCCCTTAAACAATTTTAATGGAAGTAGACATTTTACTTCTATCTTCAATCATCCAAGCAATGTGGTCTTTGTTACTGGAAACCACATTATTCACTTTTATATCGCAATATTTTCCCAGCTAATGGCGTCATAACTAATTGTATCCCTTGGGAAATTTTTACCTTCCAATTTATGTTACGTTGTTATAACTGTTATTTTAAAATCTTTTCAATCAAACATAATTGTTACTAAATAAAATTTGGTTTAATACGCTGTTACTTAAATATTAATTCTACTTAATTTTTATACACCCTTTTAATGCACGTAACCCTTCAGTTAGACTTCCAAAAGGCAATGATTCAAACTTAAGGAACATGCTTTATAGTTAGGTTTGTAATTTGAGTAAAATATGTAATATTGAGTGTTTTATTTACCTTTTAAGAAACATCGAGGATTAGAATTTCAATGAAACCCTTTTGTTAACATACAGCATTTTTAATTTAAATTATTTACAACAGATATTCTTATACAGCATGCATTAATGTAATGGAATTACATTTTCAAAATATTCATAATCTCCAACGTGGATTATTTATTTTTAAAGTTCTAAAAATGTTTTACATTCGAAGTGGTATCATTAATACGAACACATTTAGCTATAAAACTAGAGCCACCTCGTTAGGGCTATTTATAAGACCAAAAGTAAATAACATTATTTTTAGGAAATCATTTTTATTTTTAGGACCTAAAGTGTTTAACTTGTTACCTGTAAAAATAAAAAATAGTAATTGTTTCAACATATTTCAATGTAACCTGAAGGTTTGACTTCTACAACAAAATAACCTAGACCAAATCTTAAGCGTTTTACAATAGTGATTATTTTAATTTCAATATCATATTGTTTTAGATGTATAAATATGATAGTTTAAGTAAATTCTTATGTAGATTATTTTATTTGAAAGGCACTAGTTTGTTCTTTTGTTGTACAGTACTTGTGTGTATGTATGTATCTGTATATATATGTATGTATATTGTCTCTTAATAAATTTTGGTTTTAAGGAAATTTTAGTTTTTATTATTATTTTAGCATAGTCTAGAAGAGCAAAAATTTTCCAAACATTCAAAGAGTATAATTTTATTAGTAATATAGTGCATTTTTATTTTCTCAAGATAGTTAACGATAACTAATCAGTAATTGTTACTATAGAAAAGGAATGTTTCGATCAGCGCGCTGCAGCGAGCCGAGCCGCTTAATATATCTGTTGTTTTTTTGTTTTTTTTCTTTTTTTTTTTTTTTTTTTTTTTTTTTTTTTTTTTTTACTTACTGTTCAATGTTGATTTAATCTGAGCTGTCATCACTTATCAGGAAACAGATGACAGTAATTCCTAGAGAAATACATGTGTTTTGTTTCTGTTAAAATTGGTGGAATAAATACATTCTTATTCTTATTTATAAGTCAGCTGAGGTACTTAAATCAGTACTACTGAGTTGACCTTAACTATTCTTCCTCTAACTTGAAATATAGATGTCATTGACCTTACCCCATCTGGCATTAATTTTCAATCTACCAAGTGAAAATGAAGGGGAAAATGAATTATGTCAATAAACAGAATCCTGTTGTTTTATTATGGACTTTTTTTTTACAGTATAAATATAAATAAAACCTAGTGAATTAATCTTTACTCTTATTATTAGTAATTTCCTATCAAGACGTATTTTGATATTTAAACTGCATCTGATGAAAGACAATATACTTGGTATAAGATTTTATGAGAAATCATCAATAATCTTAAATAATATTAGAACCTAAATATTATTTAAAAGAAATACATATTTGTATTGTTTTAACTAACAATACATAGTTTGCCTACTTTATTAAGGAAGTTTGAGATGTGTCATGGTAAAACAAGCAGCCGTACTAACCCCTTTATAAAGTCATTCCGTTGTCTCATGATAGAAACAATGCCTCAGAAAAAGTCAGATATCAACAAAATATTATTCCAATTTAAACTATTTTACCATAAAAATTGTTCAGTCTAAGAGAAAATTAATTTTATCAAAGAAGGAGCGTTAGTTTAAATGTCTTTTATGCCAATATAATTTGTAAGAAAATTATTAAATGGGAAAATAATGATCACAAATAAGAATCCATAAAACTAGCTCTAAAACACAAATTTATCAAATGGATTGCATCCTACAGAAAACTCGTATTAATATCGTACTAAAATACTCCGGTCTCTGAGTGAGTAAAATATCGTGATTTAAACATTAATATAGCGTAAATGTGCTCACAATTTATAGTTTTCAGATATTTATATTCAAATATGAGTTGCAGATAACCAATAGCATAACTACCTTACGATTCAATTTAGTAACGTAAACCAGAGATGCTTTGTAAAACAGACAATTGAAACTATACATGTATTATTTTTAACACATTAGATTAATATGCGTTATATCCTAACTATTAACTTAGAAATAACACCTTAATAACTAACTTCCTGTATATTACAAGAAAACAAACCACAATATTAAAGAAAGTCATCGCTGTTATGTTTATTTGCGTGTGTAAGCAAAGTATTTTAAGACTTAACAAAAATTGATTAGATTTCAAGGATATGTTCTGGGAAATAGGGTTAGGAACAACTATGTGAATGATGGTTAAGGTCTAGAACAAATACTGATTGCTCACCAAAGGCGACCATTAAGATTTCCACTGACACTTGAACAAGCAGTGGGGGACTCCACTGGTAAGATGTACGAATGGAATCAGGGGGCGTGGTGATTATCTAATCTGATTGAATATGAAAATATTGGTTGGGATACTAAAGCCTATCTTTAGTACCACAATCAAATAACTGTAAATATACCCTGATATATACTAAAATTGGTTTATTACATAGCAATGAGGACAAGTAGTTTATTATACACGTAGGGTAAACATATTTAACAAACATGCCTACAGTAATCATTGCAAGTATGCTGCAAAAATAAAACTTATTGTTATTTTCAGGGACACATATTGTATATTTATCTTTACTTGATGGTTTAACTAACGAAAAAGCTAGTCTCTTTGGTAAGATGATTTTTTGTAGTTTTTCACAATAACAATTAAAAAATAAATCAATGTGTCATTGATTTTTTTATGTTGAAATAAGCCATTTTAGCTTAAGTTCTTTGGCCTATCTTTGATTTGAATAATTCGCTTGAGATGTTGAGTTAACTTTAGACTTAACAGTAACTCAACCCTATCAAGGTCATTGTATGAACTCACGAGAATTAATTCGCTTGAGATGTTGAGTTAAATTTAGACTTAACAGTAACTCAACCCTATCAAGGTCATTGTATGAACTCACGAGAAGTAATTCCACAGTAAGAAGTCTGAGTCACGTAAGCTTGGTGTAATGAATTCAGCATTACTGTCCACAATATCTTCATACAGCTATATATATATATATATATATATATATATATATATATATATATATATATATATATATATATTTAATTAATTGTTGTACACCTCGAACTTCGTATTTTTAAGTTATAATTCACAGAAACATTAATGGACCTTTTTTATTTGAGTGAATAAATGATTAAACACTTAAACTAGATCATTATGTTATACTATCGCAGTCGATCGAGCTATGATCCCAAATTATTGATCACGAATGGCAACCTAAGTTGATCACCATCCTAAGCTGTCTCATTCGTACGGTAACAGGTTATGATTGATCGGTATGAGACATTTAATACCTACCATATTTATGCTCTTTGATAAAAAATTATTTTAAAAGCCTTGTTATGAATATAAACTGTTTATCAGTCAGTCGATGATATTTGGCTTTCATGTTATGTTACATGAACAACATTACAGCAATCAAGTGTCGTGGTGCAGGAGGTTATGTATGATGGGCTGACGTCAAGTGATGATGAGGTATAAGAGATGATTTAATAATCATAACTTTACCTGTTCTTTTAGGTTTGTCTAACAATAAAGTCACATTTCCGTTTTTTTATATAATCCTCGTCCCTGCCTAGTAACATTGTACATGACATTGCACAAATATATTGAAACTTATGTACATACAATGAGTCAAGAATCGTGGTGGTTCGACGAGGTGATGAAAAACCTGAAAGTGGAGTATAGGCGTAACTCTTGGGGTAAATGATTCCCAGCTGCCTAAAAAAAATCAGAAGGATTAGAAAATAATATGTTACAAAAATAATGTAGTTAGTCCTGAAATATTAATATCAATTAAATATTTATATCAATTGCCAGATTTTGTACCAACATGTTTTTAATTTTTTTTCTTTTGTGATGTACTATTCTTATTTCAGAACATTTTAAATTGATACATTGAAGTAATTAAAAATGGGAAAATAATAATTTTGTTAACAAAAACAACAGCGTGAATAGATAGCAGCAGTTTGTAAGTTTTCATATGCATAAGGAGTATTTTACTATAGCTATGCACTCCGTTGCCTAAATACGAGACTTAAGGTAATATAGAAAGCAGCTGTGAGGCCAGAAACACAATAAAGTGAGCAAACAGTACACATTTACTTTGTACATGCTGGTTAGCAAACATAGGTCTTAGCAGTTAAATTGGCTTGACATTCACAAACCTAAGATATAAGGTTATTTAAGTGTTTTAGAACAGTGAAACTATAAACGGTTTATTAGTATTTTTTCTAAGAATATTATTAAATAAAGAATATAATAGTTAAACTCGTGGAACACTGCATAGGCTACGCCTCCACAGGTTTAGCTTACCACTAACATTAACATTAACTTACCACTAAAAGTTAATGTTTTACTGAACAATTGTTTCCGATTTTTTATCATCATACAAACAACGGTGGTCATTGATTCAGACATGATATGACTGAAAGATGTCTAGAACTTGTTGGATAATAGCCATGTGGGCATTACACAGAGGTATTTTGGAAGCGAAAATAACCATGAAACAATCAACAGACACAAAATACTTGGAACTGAATCAATTGTTTTCGTACTACGACTGTAAGGCTGATTATTATTATATTGTTATCAATTATTTGCTAAGGCACCCTTTACGAAACGACGTAAACAGGTACCTGCACTAATTGAACAATTTACAAAAAAATTATGTAAAAAATATTTGTTAGATTTTAGGATAAAAAATACAAAACCTTAATTTTCGTTTACTTTTTAATTTTGTTAGAATGACTTTATCCAAGCATATAATATTTCTGTTTGTTTTAGTTATAAAAGCTTATATAAATAAATGTAATAAATAGCCAACGAGTACAGTTCACGAAGTGATGATAAACAAGATGTGAATGTGTCTGTTTTCATGAATATGTGATAGTCCTTATAAAATCTGTGACTAACCGTAGGATCTAAAAGCAAAAAATTAAAATCACATGTAAGAAAAAAATCTTCTAAGAAATAACTAAGATTATGACGCTGCATCTGAAATTGTTGTAAAAATTTATTTTTGGTTCTCAAAGGCGTCTTGATTTTCTTTGAAAATTTAATTTGAAAAACAAAGATGGTAATTATTATTAATAGTTAACACAAGGAAGGAAAAAACAGAGTACATCAAAAAGATCGCTGAACAGTTGTCAAATTATAGAAAATTGGGATGCCGAGTAGTAAATATCCAGTTTGTATTTTACATTTTTAATTTTTTTACAGAATGAAAGCCCAGCAGCGTCGTCTTTCTCTTTAATCATTTACATCGAAATTCTGATGTATTAAATGAAGTAATTATTACTTGAAATGTATATAGATCTACTATATTGGTAACTACCATTGACTTAGAACGCCTATTTATTAATTTCCCCATGACCTGGCCAACTACAGGACGTGAAGCTTTTCGTGGAATCTGATCCACGGCGTATTTGTATGATTTTAAGGTGGCTGGTAAGACTGATAATCAAATTTCTTCTTTACACAATATCTGGACCCTAATTACCAACCGACATGAATCCCCCCGACCACATAAATAGTATCTATGCTATCAATGGCCAGTCGAGACATAGGTCCTTTGAACCTATCACCTGCAGTTTCCACAACAATTTGTCTCTAAGTAGTTGGGTTTCAGACTGCGCTACTAGCGCCGAAATAAGTGTCTAGTTTACTTTATCTATTACAATCTTTAAATAAGTTGCATTATATTGAAAGTGCAACATATCAGCATTTAATAGCACTGACTGTTAAGTTAATAATATCCTTCAAATCTCAAAACCATTATCACATTTCATATATCCTCTGTATTTGAGAAAAAAAATTTAAATCTATATTTATATTTATTATTTTAATAAATATGGGTATTATTTGCAATTCTGTTATCAAATAATCCGGCCATTTATGTAAGTATTACTGGTGATAAATAGTTTGTATGTGTTTGTGTCAAAGTTATACACAATTTGTCTCTTCAAGGGTCCTAGAGAAGGGCCTTTGTCGATAGCACAAGGTCCTTGGAAGTGTTTTCCACAAGAAATACATTTTACTACAATCCATAAGTATTATATTAATATAAAAATCTATAAGAAAATTATATAATTAACTAAGCTAGTTTATTATTGATTAATACTGAATAAAGTTGTAATATACAGGGTGAGTCTCTACTGACACCATTAATTTTACCTGTTTGTTGTACTCACAAAAAGGAACAAAAAAGTCCATATTAACCTGTGTCCGATTCTCAACCGTTTGGCTGTAAGGGCTCATATTGTGTGTTTTTAAAATTACTTGACATTAACTCACTGATTGAGCTACAAAAACCAAAGCAAAACACCTACCAGATTCTTATTAATACCATTAAAAAGATGGTTAAATTCTCTATAAATGTCAATTATTTTGCAAGCAAACGTAAATAAAAACTAGATTTCCTAGAGGAAGTTTATTAAACAAATATGCAACATGTATTTTTCTCCAATTGTTTAAGGCCCCATATCAGCACATAAATATAGTCTAATTTAATGTAAAGTTAAGTAGAAAACTTTTCTCACAAATAAGCTTGGAATAGATGTACAATTTAATTGGGTTGAATATCATGAAACCAAAAATAACACCTAAAATATTTCATAAAACATGGTTTATTCGGTTGTACTTAACAAACAAATTGTCAGTCTTTACAAAATAAAAACATAATAACTGTAATATTTAGATAATCATGCTTTATTATAACAAAAACTACTTTAATAAGTGTTCAATATGTCCACCATTTTCCCTTATGCAGGTACGGACTCGGTTCCTCAACTCCCTTACACTTGCCTTCAGATTGATTTCATTTCTAAGGCGTCTAACAGCCCTCACGATTCGAAGTCTCAATTCTTCGGCTGTTTGTACTGTACTTCTGTTCACTTCTTACCTCAAAGAACCCCAGACGTAGTAATCAATAGAGTTGAGGTCAGGGGACCGTGGTGGTTAAGCAACAGCACATGCTGAAGTGTGGTGGTGCTCCATCTGCCTGGTAAATAAGGCGCCGACGCAATTCCAACGGCAAGTCTTCGAGAAGGTCTGGTAGGATAATATTTAGTAATTGAAGGTATTGAACTCCAGTTAATGATGTAGGGAGATCAAGGTAGGGACCTATCAGCTTGTCCCCTATCAGTCCAACCCACACGTTTAATTAAAACCTAGTATGGCTCCGTGATTCACGACAAAGATGTGGGTTTTCGGTGTCATATAAGTGATCATTGTAATAGTTAAAAACACCTTCTCGTTTGAATGTAGATTCGTCTGTCCACAAGATTGTTTTAAGAAAATCTGCATTATCGTGCTGTAAAACCCATTGACAAAATTGACGTCTCAGAGGAGGGTCTCTGGGTTCAATTGTCTGGACACGAGTAAAGTGTGTCTCAACCTCAACCCTATTGATTACTGTATCTGGGGTTCTTTGAGGTAAGTAGTGATCAGAAGTATAGTGCAAACAGCCGAAGGATTGAGACATCGAATAGTGAGGGCAGTTATACGCCTTAGAAATGAAATCAATCTGAAGGCAAGTGTAAGGGAGTTGAGGAACCGAGTCCGTACCTGCATAAGGGAAAATGGTGGACATATTGAACACTTATTAAAGTAGTTTTTGTTATAATAAAGCATGATTATCTAAATATTACAGTTATTATGTTTTTATTTTGTAAAGACTGACAATTTGTTTGTTAAGTACAACCGAATAAACCATGTTTTATGAAATATTTTAGGTGTTATTTTTGGTTTCATGATATTCAACCCAATTAAATTGTACATCTATTCCAAGCTTATTTGTGAGAAAAGTTTTCTACTTAACTTTACATTAAATTAGACTATATTTATGTGCTGATATGGGGCCTTAAACAATTGGAGAAAAATACATGTTGCATATTTGTTTAATAAACTTCCTCTAGGAAATCTAGTTTTTATTTACGTTTGCTTGCAAAATAATTGACATTTATAGAGAATTTAACCATCTTTTTAATGGTATTAATAAGAATCTGGTAGGTGTTTTGCTTTGGTTTTTGTAGCTCAATCAGTGAGTTAATGTCAAGTAATTTTAAAAACACACAATATGAGCCCTTACAGCCAAACGGTTGAGAATCGGACACAGGTTAATATGGACTTTTTTGTTCCTTTTTGTGAGTACAACAAACAGGTAAAATTAATGGTGTCAGTAGAGACTCACCCTGTATACATTACAAAGCGAAATCTTAATAATTATTTTTAAATTTATTAAAAAAAAAAATAATACAGTTTTATATGCACACCAACGACATTGATTATAGAATAATCCTCAAAAGGAATAAGATGAGATTAGTGCTATTTAAAGGGAAGCAATTGTTCAAAATATGTGAAACTTATATTTTAAGCCAGACTCTCGTTAAATAATTCATCTTTTAAACTATAAATCTGTATGTACGAATATAGTTGGTAAGAAAAAAAAATAACCACAGTTTGAATTAGTTAAAACTATTGATGATGCAATGACGATGAAATTATTTTGTCTCTCTTTCTTTATTTAAAGTCAAACTCATATAAGAAAGTCCCATAATAGTAAGTAATAAATGGGAATACTTAAAGAATTCAATTAACTTAACAGTGCACATGAGCTTGCATGTCTGTTTGAGAATGTTTTACTACACGTCAATTGCAGACTACTGTATAGCTCAATTGGAAATTTGAACCAATTGGAATCTACAGTCCAATACCAACAAGACTATAAAATTTATATAATATTTTCTATACCTTAAAATATAACAAATTATATTTATAAACATTACCGAATAATAAATTATAAAATACCTAAGCTAGAAACTAATTTTTAATAGTAATAACTATTCAATCATTAGGAGAACATGTTGACTTGATAGAATAGACTAAATTTAAGTGTTTAAATTATAGTCTAACCTACTCGAAAGCCTTGTCGTTGTTCGATGAGAGACGTGTTTCATTATAACAGACAGGCACAGGCATGCCAACCTGTTGCGTGACAGTGTTACCAACTGCACGGTCTCAGTCTAATTGGGTTCCTACATATCATGCAGGATTAAACCTTTCAAGCTGTAGGCGTCAGTACGGCATGACACATACATACTTATAAGAATAAAAGATTTTAGTACAACCACAGAATGTAGGCAGATACAGAAAAGACAGAAGGTATAGGATATTATGAAACGGGCAGTCAGGGTATTTTTCAATTGAAGGTGTTGAGACCTTCGCTTCCTGGCGCGGCTTTGCCAGATCACATAGCGCGGGATTCCCATTCTCTCGTAGAGGAGAGAGAAAGAACTCAAACAGACAGTCGGACAGGGCACCGAGGGTAGGGCCCGGAAGACATCCGATTACGTTCACTGAGCTGTATTTGCTTAGCGTATTTTAACTAGATATACTCTTGTTTGAATTTTAGTCAAATTCTCAAAGTACATTATTTGTACATTGTGTGCAAGAAACCTATTTCATGCTCTTATAAATAAAGGGAATTATTTAACCTTATTCTGTTTACAGAAATTTATGATGCAATATTTATGACAATTTATAAAATTAAATTATAAAACAAATAATTGTTTAAGGATGATAAAATAACTGGAGATGATACAAAAGCCAAGATTTTTATTCTGCATGTGGCTTGGACATTTTCAACGATATTACACCACGAGGAACTATAAAAAATAACTGATACATAGTTGTTGGTAACACACGATTAACAAACAATTTTCTATTAATTGAAGTCTCTAAAAAATTATTAGTGGTAATATTGTTAACTATTACAAATAAATAATTAATTATTTACATAAGTATAAACTTTATTTATAAAAGGACAAAAAACTATATTTTTCTAAATTAGTATGGCCTAAAAATTAATCTGTATATATTCACAGAAATAAGATAAAAAATAAAACATTACTTAAATATACAGAAAACATTTAATTTACATAGCCTACAAACTTTATTCACCACAACTTCTCAAAATATCTCTCCCATAAGCTTATTATTTTCATTCATTTTTATTACTCCTCTGTTTACCAAATCCTAATACAATTTTTAAACCTTTCAATTTGCAAAATTGATTGATTTTTTCTTGATTATTTACACACAAAAAACACTAAAATGTTCTTAAAATTATCAAACAGGTTCAATATATTACATATTATGATACATCATGAAAAATAATTGATAAGCTATATCGCATTTTATCACAATCCTTCATTCTCATGTGTCCTCATTTTCAATTGTCTTGTTTACATGCTCTCCTATTATCCTTTTTATACATTTTTTCAAAACTTTAAGAATACCAAAAGCAGTGGTTATGAATTAATTTGATATCCATAAACATTGTTTATGGAGAAATACGTGGAAAAGAGTTTCAATTACAAAATTACGAGTACTGCGCTTGTAACGATCAACACAAGTCACGGAGTCTAATGAAACTACTGTCTTTGTCTATTTAAGAAGTAGTTTAATTAAATGCAATTTAAGCCCAATTTTATGAAACTTATTTTTAAATAACTTAAGTGCTATATTTACAACGTGTTGAAGGTTTTCTGGTGGTGATAACAGACCTGAGGTGGGATCAATTGTAATATTATAAAATGTGAGGTTTAACAAAACAGCTCTTTTTCCTTTAAGTTAAGAAGTAAGGTTGCACTTCTTCTTTAAACACTCATTGCATTTATATTTCCTGTGAGCTATGTAACCGGCAAAATATACCTGAGAGCACTTTTCCAAAGTAGTTGTATTATCTTCCCACATTACGGGGCCATTAAGCCCTTTTGACTCCAACTCACTTTCTGAAGAACTCATTTCATTAGAGTTTCTCTCACCTTCAGTTGTAGTTCCTCTCACAAGTGTGCTGCTGAAAATTTAAATTAGATGTCAGTCCTATGATCTATGTATGTCAGTTTTACATTGTTGTCAGAAATATTTCTCGTTATTTTCTAAAATATTTAAAATAATTTCATGATAACTTTTTTTAGTTCAGTCAATTATTTATAACAATAACTATAAAACTGGAACGGCCCAAATACATGCCCAGCTAAATAAAATCAATCAAACAGAAATTTGATTTATTTAAGAGTTGATCAAAATAAAATTTTGCATGTTACCTAAATTTTAGCCTTATATCATCTTTGGGTTTGATGATAAACTATCGTAACAAAATTCAAGCTCAATTTTATGAATTACTGATTAAGAAACAATTCTGTATAAATGTTGAAAGATAAACTAATTAATTTATAATGTACTTTATTTAATGTTTGTTTAATTTTATAATCTTACCTTCATTACCATCCTGTTGGCTTTGAGGCGGTCCATATATATCATGTAGGTCATATGACGTGCTTTTTGGTGGTTCCATCGTTTGCTTCAGCTTGCAGATTATAAGTGATCCTCTAAACACCTTAACTGTTGGGTTTCTATTAAATCCTCCATTTTGTCAAATGCTGAAAAATAGATTTTCTAGAGGGTCTTGATTGAGAGGTGATGTTAATATATAGTCACAGTCTTCACATTCAAACAGTTTGAGTACGAGTTTATGGTAATCTGAGCTTTCGAAAGCACGGTGGCTCAGGATGTGTGGCATTTATCTTTCTCAAACACTTTCTTAAAGTATTTAGTCCTTCTTCCAAAACATTTTTTATGTGATTGTCTGTTTTAGTGTCAGGATTTTTTTTTGTCTTTCGTTTTTTACTGTTCATAGAGTCATATAAGGAGTTAATTTCTTCTACAAAATTTACTGTGTGCATAGCAGTAGATGATTTTAACTCTCCTACGGCAAAGGCAGTGTTGTGTGACTAAATATGTGGGTATCAAGGGAAACAGAAAGTTTCTGAAAGTTATTACGAATATTACGCGTATACGCTTTAAGAGTAAAAAGCCGGCGAGCCACAGTTTGGCAACCGCACTTGGCCGGTTTTTACTTCTAACGCCACGTATGATCTGGCCAGTGTGTTAAGCGATTCAAAATTTAGCATTGCGTGGGTCTTCTATATCTGTCTATATTCTGTAGTACAACTAAGGAAAAAGTAAAGCAAAATTTTTTCAGCTTTATTTTGATCAGTTATAGTACTGTGTTATAGGAAACAATGTAACTGAAATCATACACCTTCACATTCGTATGCAACCAAACGCATCACATTACCTACAGAACAGCACTACTGAGATGGGGGTGTAGGCGGGAAACACTACGGGATAGGGTCGGCAACATTATTTTACAACCTCACACAACGTTGGAAAAAATTACTGCCGACCCGATCGGTCCACTATTACCCTCTCTTCCCCCAAAGAAATATTAGCATATCGTCTTTACTACAGCTTACTATCACGCTAAAACAGTATTATACATAAGGAATGCAAAAAAGATTTTGGCACTGCAGGATATACCACAAAGCTTATATGGTGGCAGTTAACGTGTTAATGGACCCTAAATTTCACTTGTAATTTAAGCTGATGACATTAAATCCACAATAACATAAATAAACTAATTATTCGATGGTACCTGAATATACTATGAAGTTTCAAAAAAGTAGAAATATTGGCCATAATTTACAAATACTCATTTGGTTAAGTCTAATACGTACTTTATTTAAAACTTTTTCGAACAGGGATAAAATTAAAATGTGTACAGAATCCATCCAAAAAGTAAGGAAGTAAAATATATTATGGTACCATGGTAGGAAACATTATCAGAAAAATGTTTCATGGTTTTTATCGCTCATTAATAATTTTATAGTTAATCTCTTATTTTTATATCTCCTATAAATTAAAGCGTTTTTATTTTAAACCGTATAATAACCATTGAATATGATAATACGTAAATTTTTAATGACAACTGGTAATTTTCTAATGAAATAATTGTTAGTTAACGGAACAGTGCAATTTATTTATAAATTAAACAGAGAAAAGTAAAAGGATTACATTGTAACTATATTAATTGTAAATTTGATGCTATAAAGGCCCGTCGTAAACACAGTTGTTGTTAATTAACTATAAAAGTATTTATTACTCACAAAATATTATATTAAATAAGTAATGTTAAGTTATTTAGGTTTAATAACAGTCATTTTGAGATTTATTTAAGTTATTACACTTCAAAAATGTTCTTAAACAAATATTGTTAAGAAGGATAACATATGATTTGCTTAAACCAAAAACTAAAAACATGGACATGTATGATGTTTATTTTGTAAGTTAATTTGCTTTATTCTATTTTCTTTTGAAGTTGGTTGTCAGGGGATGATATTGTCTCAACTTAAAAATGGTCATGTATTTTATAAACGACCTGGGGCAAGGGTGGTTCAGAGGTTCTGCAAATATAGATGAAACGTTTTACTTTGACGGGAAGCTCATAGCTTTGTGAGTGCTAATTTTCCAACCTACATAGACGAAAATGATCACGAGTAGAAAGACACGTTGAATATACTTGCTTTTCAAAGCACCCATGAAATTAGCAATGTTATAAAGGACAACAAAGTGGAGAATTCCGATTCTTGCATAAATTATGAAGAACATATAATCCTTTCAAAAGGATGACAACATTACACTGATCTATGCTCCATTGAATGTCACATTTTATCTTATTGGTAGGTACGAGGGTCAAAACCACACTACGTGCATTTGTGGGAGGGTGAACACCACAGTACGTGTATGGCTGAATATGAGGGTTAACTCCACTGTACATGTACTGTATGGCTGGGAGGGTTAACACCAATGCACATGCATTGGTGGAAGGGTGAACACCACATTACGTGTATGGCTGGATATGAGGGTTAACTCCACCGTACATGTACTGTATGGCTGGGAGAGTTAACACCAATGCACATGCATTGGTGGAAGGGTGAACACCACATTACGTGTATGGCTGGATATGAGGGTTAACTCCACCGTATATGTACTGTATAGATGAGATGGTTAACTTCAATGCACATGTATTGGTGGAAGGGTGAACACCACATTACGTGTATGGCTGGATATGAGGGTTAACTCCACCGTACATGTACTGTATGGATGGGAGGGTTAACACCAATGCACATGTATTGGTGGAAGGGTGAACACCACATTACGTGTATGGCTGGATATGAAGGTTAACTCCACCGTACATGTACTGTATGGATGGGATGGTTAACTTCAATGCACATGTATTGGTGGAAGGGTGAACACCACATTACGTGTATGGCTGGATATGAGGGTTAACACCAATGTACATGCATTCGTGGAAGGGTGAACACCATAGCACGTGTATGGGTGGATATGAGGGATAACTCTACTGTACATGACTGTATGGCTGGGAAGGTTAACACCAATGCACATGCATTGGTGGAAGGGTGAACACCACATTATGTGTATGGCTGGATATGAGGGTTACCTCCACCGTACATGTACTACTGTATGGATGGGATGGTTAACACCAATGCACATGCATTGGTGGAAGGGTGAACACCACATTACGTGTATGGCTGGATATGAGGGTTAACTCCACCGTACATGTACTGTATGGATGGGAGGGTTAACACCAATGCACATATATGGGTGGAAGGGTGAACACCACATTACGTGTATGGCTGGATATGAGGGTTAACTCCACCATACATGTACTGTATGGATGGGATGGTTAACTTCAATGCACATGTATTGGTGGAAGGGTGAACACCACATTACGTGTATGGCTGGATATGAGGGTTAAGTCTACTGTACATGTACTGTATGGCTGGGAGGGTTAACACCAATGTACATGCATTCGTGGAAGGGTGAACACCACATTATGTGTATGGGAGGATATTAGGGTTAACTCTACCGTACATGTACTGTATGGATGGGATGGTTAACTTCAATGCACATGTATTTGTGGAAGGGTGAACACCACATTACGTGTATGGCTGGATATGAGGGTTAACTCCACCGTACATGTACTGTATGGATGGGATGGTTAACTTCAATGCACATGTATTGGTGGAAGGGTGAACACCACATTACGTGTATGGCTGGATATGAGGGTTAACTCCACCGTACATGTACTGTATGGATGGGAGGGTTAACACCAATGCACATGTATTGGTGGAAGGGTGAACACCACATTACGTGTATGGCTGGATATGAGGGTTAACTCTACCGTACATGTACTGTATGGATGGGATGGTTAACTTCAATGCACATGTATTGGTGGAAGGGTGAACACCACATTACGTGTATGGCTGGATATGAGGGTTAACTCTACTGTACATGTACTGTATGGCTGGGAGGGTTAACACCAATGTACATGCATTCGTGGAAGGGTGAACACCACATTACGTGTATGGCTGGATATGAGGGTTAACTCCACCGTACATGTACTGTATGGCTGGGAGGGTTAACACCAATGTACATGCATTCGTGGAAGGGTGAACACCACAGCACGTGTATGGCAGGATATGAGGGTTAACTCCACCGTACATGTACTGTATGGATGGGATGGTTAACTTCAATGCACATGTATTGGTGGAAGGGTGAACACCACATTACGTGTATGGCTGGATATGAGAGTTAACTCCACCATACATGTACTGTATGGCTGGGAAGGTTAACACCAATGCACATGCATTGGTGGAAGGGTGAACACCACATTACGTGTATGGGTGGATATGAGGGTTAACTCCACCATACATGTACTATATGGCTGGGAAGCTTAACACCAATGCACATGCATTGGTGGAAGGGTGAACACCACATTACGTGTATGGCTGGATATGAGGGTTAACTCCACCATACATGTACTGTATGGCTGGAAAGGTTAACACCAATGCACATGCATTGGTGGGAGGGTGAACACTACATTACGTGTATGGCTGGATATGAGGGTTAACTCCACCATACATGTACTGTATGGCTGGGAAGGTTAACACCAATGCACATGCATTGGTGGAAGGGTGAACACCACATTACGTGTATGGGTGGATATGAGGGTTAACTCCACCATACATGTACTGTATGGCTGGGAAGGTTAACACCAATGCACATGCATTGGTGGAAGGGTGAACACCACATTACGTGTATGGCTGGATATGAGGGTTAACTCCACCATACATGTACTGTATGGCTGGGAAGGTTAACACCAATGCACATGCATTGGTGGAAGGGTGAACACCACAGCACGTGTATGGGTGGATATGAGGGTTAACTCTACTGTACATGTACTGTATGGCTGGGAAGGTTAACACTAATGTACATGCATTGGTGGAAGGGTGAACCCCACAGCACGTGTATGGGTGGATATGAGGGTTAACTCTACTGTACATGACTGTATGGCTGGGAAGGTTAACACCAATGCACATGCATTGGTGGAAGGGTGAACACCACATTACGTGTATGGCTGGATATGAGGGTTAACTCCACCGTATATGTACTGTATGGATGGGATGGTTAACACCAATGCACATGCATTGGTGGAAGGGTGAACACCACATTACGTGTATGGGTGGATATGAGGGTTAACTCCACCGTACATGTACTGTATGGCTGGGAGGGTTAACACCAATGCACATGCATTGGTAGAAGGGTGAACACCACATTACGTGTAGGGCTGGATATGAGGGTTAACTCCACCGTACATGTACTGTATGGATGGGATGGTTAACTTCAATGCACATGTATTGGTGGAAGGGTGAACACCACATTACGTGTATGGCTGGATATGAGGGTTAACTCCACCGTACATGTACTGTATGGATGGGATGGTTAACTTCACTGCACATGTATTGATGGGAGGGCTAACACCACTGTATGGAAGGGAGGGTTAACACCACCTCAAGTGTATGAGAGGGTGGAAGGGACAACACCACCGCAAGGGTATGAGGGTAACCATCACTATACGTGTATGGATGGGTGGAAGGATCAACACCACTTTATGTGTATGCGTAGAGAAGGACAATACCACCGCACATGTTCGTAAGGGTCAACACCACTGTACGTGTATAAATGGTGGAAGGAACAACACCACTTTATGTGTATGCGTAGAGGAGGACAACACCATCGCACGTGTTCTTGAGGGTCAACACCACTGTACGTGTATAAATGGTGGAAGGAACAACACCACTTTATGTGTATGCGTAGAGGAGGACAAAACCTTCGCACGTGTTCTTGAGAGTCAACACCACTGTACGTGTATAAATGGTCGGAAGGATCAACACCACTTTATGTGTATGCGTAGAGGAGGACAATACTACCGCACGTGTTCAGGCGGGTAGGAATATCAACACTAAACGTGGATGGGTTGGTGGTTTATCATCCACGTTCAGCTTAACTATGATGTGTGACCAGAGTTTATTAGTCACATTTTCAAGCTATCTACAGTGTTTTCTCAGGTGTCTGTGTGTTCAAGTTGTTCTTTTTTTCACAAACGCATGTGAAAGATCTAACATCTAACACCAACAGTATTCTGTACATTTTTGTCATCCTTTAAAAGGATTTTTTGATCTCTTTTCCCTTTTTCACAATATATGTCAGAATCGGAATTCTCCATTTTGTTGTCATTCACAATTAACACTATTTTACTGGGCGCCTTGAAAAACAACAATATTGAACTATCTTCCTTCTTTTGATAAGTTACGTCAATGCAGGCTGGAAAATTAGCATTCACAAAGCTATGAGTTTCCTGTCAAAGTAAAATACTTCATTTATTTTTGTAACACTTCTGTACCACTCCTGCCCCTGATGTTTTATTAAATACATGATCACTTTAAAGTAGAGACAATATCATCTCCCGACAACCAACTTCAAAAGAAAATATATTACAAAAAAATTAACCTACAGAATAAACATCAAACATGTTTATGCTGGGGCGGTGTTAACCCTCCCATCCATACAGTACATGTACAGTGGAGTTAACCCTCATATCCACCCATACACGTGCTGTGGTGTTCACCCTCCCACCAATGCATGTAGTGTGGTTTTGACCCTCGTACCTACCAATACGATAAAATATGACATTCAATGGAGCATAGATCAGTGTAATGTTTTCATCCTTTTGAAAGCATTATATCTTGTTAATAATTTATGTTAAGAATCGGAATTCTCCACTTTGTCATCCTTTATAACTTCGCTAGTTTCATGGGCGCTTTGAAAAGCAAGTATATTCAACGTGTCTTTCTACTCGTGATCATTTTCGTCAATGTAGGTTGGAAAATTAGCACTCAAAAAGCTATGAGCTTCCCGTCAAAGTAAAACGTTTCACCTATATTATTTGCAGAACTTCTGAACCACCCTTGCCCCAGGTGGTTTATAAAATACATGACCATTTTTAAGTTGAGACAATATCATCCCCTGACAACCAACTTCAAAAGAAAATAGAAAAAAGCAAATTAACTTACAAAATAAACATCATACATGTCCATGTTTTTAGTTTTTGGTTTAAGCAAATCATATGTTATCCTTCTTAACAATATTTGTTTAAGAAAATTTTTGAAGTGCAATAACTTAAATAAATCTCAAAATGACTGTTATTAAACCTAAATAACTTAACATTACTAATTTAATATAATATTTTGTGAGTAATAAATACTTTTATAGTTAATTAACAACAACTGTGTTTACGACGGGCCTTTATAGCATCAAATTTACAATTAATATAGTTACAATGTAATCCTTTTACTTTTCTCTGTTTAATTTATAAATAAATTGCACTGTTCCGTTAACTAACAATTATTTCATTAGAAAATTACCAGTTGTCATTAAAAATTTACATATTATCATATTCAATGGTTATTATACGGTTTAAAATAAAAACGCTTTAATTTATAGGAGATATAAAAATAAGTGATTAACTATAAAATTATTAATGAGCGATAAAAACCATGAAACAATTTTCTGATAATGTTTCTTACCATGTTACCATAATATATTTTACTTCCTTACGTTTTGGATGGATTCTGTACAGATTTTAATGTCATGCCTGCTCGAGAAAATTTAAAAAAAAGAATAGACTTAACAAAATGTGTGTTTAAATTATGGCCAATATTTCTAGCTTTTTGAAACTTCATAGTATATTCAGGTACCTGCAAATAATTGGTTTATAAATGTTATTGTAGATTTAATGTCATCAGCTTAAATTACAAGTGAAATTTAAGGTCCATTAAATAATCTTGTTTCATAGAAAGTACAAAGGAATATTTTGCCTCAGCTAAAATGACAAATTTTATAGTTTTAATATTAAAATAATCAAGTTTAATATGGTTTTGGGATGATAATTTGTTTATATGGTGTGATTTTGTCATACTCAAAACTATCCTCTACAAAAATTATTTAAATATTTTTTATGACTGCAGTTAAAGGTACAGCACCTTACAAAGTTTATGTGGAGGTTCAGGAAGTAATTTCGAATTTAGTGATTAAAAACTATAACCAGCTTGTTTTTGGGGATTAACCGGAAAAATACAAAGTAGTTTGACTCATTAATTTATTAATTTTATGTCAAACAATTAATGTGTATGATAATATGTATGATAATAACTACGTAGATGATTTCAGTTAGTTTTTTTCTTATAACTCAGTACTACTGATCAAAGTAAAGTTAAAAAAATATTGATTTTTTTTCCTTAGTTGTACTAAAATCTAGTAATAAATATGTGTCATGCCATACTGACGCCTACAGCTTGAAAGAAAGGTTTAATCCTGCATGATATGTAGGAACCCAATTAGACTGAGACCGTGCAGTTGGTAACACTGTCACGCAACAGGTTGGCATGCCTGACCCTGTCTGTTATAATTAAACACGTCCCTCATCGAACAACGACAAGGCTTGCGAGTAGGTTAGACTTTAATTTAAACACTTTTATTTTAGTCTATTCTATCAAGTCAACATGTTCTCCTAATGATTGAATAGGTATTATTATTAGGAAATTAGTTTCTAACTTAGGTATTTTATAATTTATCTTTCGGTAATATTTATAAATGTAATTTGTTATATTTTAAGGTATAGTAAATAATATATAAATTTTATAGTCTTGTTGGTATTGTACTGTACAATACAATTGGTTCGAATTTCCAATTGAGCTAATACAGTAGTCTGCAATTGACGCGTAGAAAAACGTTTTCAAACAGGCCCATGTGCACTTTTAAGTTGATTGAATTTTTTAAGTATTCCCATTAATTATTATTATTCTTCTTATATGAGTTTGACTTTAAATAAAGAAAGAGAGACAAAATAATTTCATCGTCATTGCATCATCAATAGTTTTAACTAATTCAAACTGTGGTTATTTTTGTATTTTACCAACTATATACATAAAGATTTTGTAGTTTATAAGATGAATTATTTAACGAGAGTCTGGCTTAAAATATAAGTTTCATATATTTTGAACAATTGCTTCCCTTTAAATAGCACTAATCTCATTTTATTCCTTTTGAGGATTATTCTATAATCAATGTCGTTGGTGTGCATATTAAACTGTATTATTTTTGTTAACAAGTTTAAAAATAATTATTAAGATATGGCTTTGTAATGTATATATTACAACTTAATTCAGCATTAATAAACTAGCTTAATTAATTATTAAGTCTGATTAATTATATAATTTTCTTAAAGATTATTCTATTAAAAAACTAAATACTGAGATTTATGGATTGTAGTAAAATCTATTTCTTGTGAAAAACACTTTCAAGGACCTTGTGCTATCGACAAAGGTCCTTCTCTAGGACCCTTGAAGAGATAAATTGTGTATACCTTTGACACAAACACATCCAAACTATTTATCACCTGTAATACTTACAGAAATGGCCGTATTATTTGATAACAGAATTCCAAATAATGCCCATATTTATTAATAACATTATTTATAAAATTATTATTAATAAAATCTTAGTATATATTTATGTAATAAATTATATATACTAAGAATAACATTTAAATGAGATTTTACATTTTTTTCAAATACAATGAATATATGAAATGTGATAATTGTTTTGAGATATGAAGGATATTATTAACTTAACTATCAGTGCTATTAAATGCTGATATTTTGCACTTTCAATAACATGTAGCTTATTTAATTATTGTAATAGATGAAGTAAACTAGACACTTATATCGGCGCTAGTAGCGCAGCTCTGTAAACTAACTACTTAGGGACAAATTGTTGTGGAAACTTTAGGCGATAGGTTCTATGCTTGATCCTTTTATTACATATGGGGTGACTTCCCAATGATTACCATTAGCATAGGTACTACTAAAGTATTCAGAGAGCGTCATGTCAAGTGGTAGATAGGATCCTCATGTTGTATAGGGAAAAGGAATGCCAGTAAGATGACAATCATACCAATATGGCGTGGATCAGTTTCCACGTAAATATTCAAGTCCCTAAGTTTCCCTGGTTATTGGGCTATTAAAAAATATTCGTTTTAAGAAACAGTCAAATTTAGTAAGTAACCATATCTAAAATCATTCATTTATATTCATCACACTCATTCACCCTTCATATTCACCTATATCTTTACGATTGGTATCTAACTTAAAAATAATGAACTTTGAAACTCATGTCGGCACTATTGTTGCTGATCAAGCCTTGCTACTTGGGAACAAAGTGTTGTAGATGTTGTAGGTGATAGGCTCTTTAGTCTTAATGTATTTAACACGTGCCACCCATACACCCCCACGCCCACCCATATATATTATGTACAAGTGGTATTGACCCATTTTTTCTCATATAGCTTATTGGCCCACCCACTCATCCATAAACATAAAGTGTTATTTACCCCCACGTCTACCCATACTCGTGTAGTGTATTTGGCCAACTACACAGATATAGTGTTATTGTCCCCCACGCCCACCTATACACGTATGAGTAGTATTGACCCACGCACCCTTGTACACTGCATTAGTCCACCCACTCATTCACGCACAGTGGTATTGCCAGATTTGGGAGAATTTTTGAAATAGTAATTGGTGCTAAGGTAAATTAGTACGTTGGACCTTAACTTGGGACTCAGGGAAGTTGAAGTGGAGCACAATTCTAGGTCCATCACCTAGAGCGCCTTACTAGTTCCGAGTGAGCATTTTCCATGTTCAAGCGACTGATAATAAAGCATGAACCGTTGAGATTGACCTGATTACTATCGTATTGGTTAGCACTTGCCACGTTCATGCGACTGATAATAAAGCATGAACCGTTGAGATTGAGAAGTACAACTAACGTTAAACTGATTACTATCGTATTGGTTAGCACTTGCCATGTTCAAGCGACTGATAATGAAACATGAACCGTTGAGATTGAGAAGTAAAACTAACGTTACATTCATTACTATCGTATTGGTTAGCACTTGCCACGTTCATGCGATTGATAATAAAGCATGAACCGTTGAGATTGAGATGTACAACTAACGTTACATTCATTACTATCGTATTGGTTAGCACTTGCCACGTTCATGCGACTAATAATAAAGCATGAACCGTTGAGATTGAGAAGTACAACTAACGTTACACTGATTACTATCGTATTGGTTAGCACTTGCCACGTTCATGCGACTAATAATAAAGCATGAACCGTTGAGATTGAGATGTACAACTAACGTTACATTCATTACTATCGTATTGGTTAGCACTTGCCACGTTCATGCGACTAATAATAAAGCATGAACCGTTGAGATTGAGAAGTAAAACTAACGTTACATTCATTACTATCGTATTGGTTAGCACTTGCCACGTTCATGCGACTAATAATAAAGCATGAACCGTTGAGATTGAGAAGTACAACTAACGTTACATTCATTACTATCGTATTGGTTAGCACTTGCCACGTTCATGCGACTAATAATAAAGCATGAACCGTTGAGATTGAGAAGTACAACTAACGTTACATTCATTACTATCGTATTCGTTAGCACTTGCGACGTTCATGCGACTGATCATAAAACATGAACCGTTGAGATTGAGAAGTACAACTAACGTTACACTCATTACTATCGTATTGGTTAGCACTTGCCAGGTTCATGCGACTGATAATAAAGCATGAACCGTTGAGATTGAGAAGTATAACTAACGTTAAACTGATTACTATGGTATTGGTTAGCACTTGCCATGTTCAAGCGACTGATAATAAAACACGAACCGTTGAGATTGAGAGTTACAACTAACGTTAAACTGATTACTATCGTATTGGTTAGCACTTGCCATGTTCATGCGACTGATAATAAAACATGAACCGTTGAGATTGAGAAGTACAACTAACGTTAAACTGATTACTATCGTATTGGTTAGCACTTGCCATGTTCATGCGATTGATAATAAAACATGAACCGTTGAGATTGAGAAGTATAACTAACGTTAAACTGATTACTATCGTATTGGTTAGCACTTGCCATGTTCAAGCGACTGATAATAAAACATGAACCGTTGAGATTGAGAAGTATAACTAAAGTTAAACTGATTACTATCCTTTTCGTTAGCACTGGCCACGTTCATGTGACTGATAATAAAGCATGAACCGTTGAGATTGAGAAGTACAACTAACGTTACACTCATTACTATCGTATTGGTTAGCACTTGCCACCTTCATGCGACTGATAATAAAGCATGAACCATTGAGATTGAGAAGTACAACTAACGTTACACTCATTACTATCGTATTGGTTGGCACTTGCCATGTTCAAGCGACTGATAATAAAACATGAACCGTTGAGATTGAGAAGTACAACTAACGTTACACTCATTACTATCGTATTGGTTAGCACTTGCCACCTTCATGCGACTGATAATAAAGCATGAACCATTGAGATTGAGAAGTACAACTAACGTTACACTCATTACTATCGTATTGGTTAGCTTTTGCCACGTTCATGCGACTGATAATAAAGCATGAACCATTGAGATTGAGAGTTACAACTAACGTTAAACTGATTACTATCGTATTGGTTAGCACTTGCCATGTTCAAGCGACTGATAATAAAACATGAACCGTTGAGATTGAGAAGTACAACTAACGTTAAACTGATTACTATCGTATTGGTTAGCACTTGCCATGTTCATGCGACTGATAATAAAACATGAACCGTTGAGATTGAGAAGTACAACTAACGTTAAACTGATTACTATCGTATTGGTTAGCACTTGCCACGTTCATGTGACTGATAATAAAGCATGAACCGTTGAGATTGAGAAGTACAACTAACGTTAAACTGATTAATATCGTATTGGTTAGCACTTGCCATGTTCAAGCGACTGATAATAAAACATGAACCGTTGAGATTGAAAAGTACAACTAACGTTAAACTGATTACTATCGTATTGGTTAGCACTTGCCATGTTCAAGCGACTGATAATAAAACATGAACCGTTGAGATTGAGAAGTACAACTAACGTTACACTCATTACTATCGTATTGGTTAGCACTTGCCACGTTCATGCGACTGATAATTAAGCATGAACCGTTGAGATTGAGAAGTACAACTAACGTTACACTCATTACTATCGTATTGGTTAGCACTTGCCACGTTCATGCGATTGATTATAAAGCATGAACCGTTGAGATTGAGAAGTACAACTAACGTTAAACTGATTACTATCGTATTGGTTAGCACTTGCCATGTTCATGCGACTGATAATAAAGCATGAACCGTTGAGATTGAGAAGTACAACTAACTTTAAACTCATTACTATCTTATTGGTTAGCACTTGCCACGTTCATGCGACTGATAATAAAGCATGAACCGTTGAGATTGAGAAGTACAACTAACGTTACATTCATTACTATGTTATTGGTTAGCACTTGCCACGTTCATGCGACAGATAATAAAGCATGAACCGTTGAGATTGAGAAGTACAACTAACGTTACACTCATTACTATCGTATTGGTTAGCACTTGCCACGTTCATGCGACTGATAATAAAGCATGAACCGTTGAGATTGAGAGGTACAATTAACGTTACACTCATTACTATTCTATTGGTTAGTACTTGCCATGTTCATGCGACTGATAATAAAGCATGAACCGTTGAGATTGAGAGTTACAACTAACGTTACACTCATTACTATCCTTTTCGTTAGCACTGGCCACGTTCATGCGACTGATAATAAAGCATGAACCGTTGAGATTGAGAGTTACAACTAACGTTACACTCATTACTATCCTACTCGTTAGCACTGGCCATGTTCATGTGACTGATAATAAAGCATTAACCGTTGAGATTGAGAGTTATAACTAACGTTATGCTAATTACTAACCTATTGGTTAGTACTTTTTCTTTTAAACAGACGTTTAAGATGTTGAAATCAAAGTTCAATGAAAGTTGCTAAAGGGTTTCTGGTCCTCATTCGATTAACTTTTGTACCCTAAGTTACAAATTCCACTATTGAAGAAAAAAGATACTGTACTAGATAAACAGTCGTTGTACCAATGTGCAATATAAATGCTGACTCAATTAGTACTAAGCAAGAGACAATGGCAATGTTGTGCTAAAGATAATGAATGTAATTTATTAATTTATGCGAATTCAAAGAATTTTTACGTGATTATTCTCTAAATGTAATTATATACAAAATTTATTCAACAATATAATCTTTCCCAATAATTGGGATTGCCCTAAATCAATGAACAAGTCAATTTTATATTAGTTTTGATTTTAATTAAGAGGACGTTGTTACAAGTGGTTTCGTATGATGAATATAGAATGTGTTTGACCTATAAAATGTAATTCCTTGCAATTTAACCTGTGGTAATTTAAAATTAATAAGGAAAGCAGTGGTAAATTTGTCTATGGTTTCTCCAGATTAAATCAATAATCCAAGTATTTCCAAATGAAATTTGGTTTTCATTTTATTTTTTATTTTTGTAGTTTTCATTCAGTTTAAGTTGTTGGATCGTTAAATATTCCAATTTTACTTTTTACAAGTACCTTTTCTATTCTTCTAGTGCCCAATTCTTAAGCTATTACATCAAAATCTCGTATTCATTACATTACTTTAAAATATTAGTGTAACAAATATTAACTGAAGTAACACGATGTAAGAAAATGATTATTATATAAAAATAAAAATAAATTACCTCTGTCAACAGTTCAAATATATTATAATGAGTATGACGATCGTTTCAACATTAAAATGTCATCTTCAGATATACAGTAAATAAAGGTTATAAACAAAAATTTTATAAATATAGAAAGATGTGTATTTATAAAATTTTTGTTTATAACCTTTATTTACTGTATATCTGAAGATGACATTTTAATGTTGAAACGATCGTCATACTCATTATAATATATTTGAACTGTTGACAGAGGTAATTTATTTTTATTTTTATATAATCTTAAAACAGTTCAGGGGCTAAACAAACAGTATTTGAAAATGATTATGTTTGACTTGCTTATTATTGATTTATGCTAAATATTTTCAATCTCATATGAATTTGTGTAAATTTTAAACATGTTTCGAATTCGTGTTTAATCTGTTTATAAAATACGACTACCCTATATTAACATGACAGTATGTTCTGTATACAATTAAATCTACAAACTCATAAAATGTCCCCAAGATTTATTTAATTAATATCTAACTGATCCCTTATTCACATAGATATTTTACTGATTTCAACTGAAACAGAACGCATTCGTCTATTCTATTCCAGTGGTTTTCTTGTTATTAGAATCCCACAACTTTATAAATCGTAATTTTATTCGTTGTTTTGCTTTTCAATATTTATTTGCAAATCTATTCCAAGTAACCGAATTTTGAGAGTGTTTGAAGTATTTAAGGGGTTTTACATGATGCATTTCCACTTAATATGGTATTTTATCCCCCTCCCCACTATATTAATTATGATTTAGATGCGTTAGTACATTTTAAGCTTGTTATTTTCAAAATGTTAATATGATCTTTGGTATTATACTGTGTTTGTCATAATTTGTTGTTATTGGTTTAGTGTACGTGTTACTATGTTAAGGAAATACTTTATTACTATAAAAAATTTTAAATTTTAATTTTGTTATAAAATTAGTTCTACATAATAAACTCTTCTTAAGAAACTTATTGAAGGAAAATTAATGCTTTAGGATAGCCGATAGCTAATAAAATTTAATGAATACACTATAACAAATTCAGCTAATACAGAATCACAAATAAAGTAACTTGATATTTTTTATTGAACTTATATATTTATCGGTACTTAATAAAACTATGAATTAAGTTCAATATTGACCAAAAACACCTCAAATATATTGTACCTTGCGTCGTACTACGCACTTTTCGCCTGTCGCTATCTGACTGTAACTCAATTACACTGGCCACACACGTCCCGTCGACAGTGAAGGATGTCGCAGATTGCGTAAATTTGATTGATGACGGCATAACAACTGTTGGTTTACCTTTCAAATAAACAGGGTCCACACAGACCTGGAAAGTTGGGGAAAATGAAATCAGTCAAGAAATGTTTTTCAATGTATTATAATCCAGATAAAACACCGTTTTCATGTTAAGCTAGCGATAGTGAAATTTTTGTGTTCAGTGCAAGTTTTATGATTTATTGTAACATCAAGTAGACTCATCGGCAAAATACTTATTACAACTGACAGCAGTTACAAATACGTATGTATGATGTATAAAAATAAATCAAGACACAAATGCTCTGCTTGTAACTTGAGTACCAGCTTGCATGCAAATACCCCTCAATGTTTTTAAGACAATCCAAAAGGTTAGATGATTTCTTGTCTTTAATATTACTGAACAATAAGCTCTGTTTCGAACTATGGCATATTATCACGTGTCACAAACGCCCCTTTTCTAGAACCTACAAAAATGGGGTAATTTGCGCACGTCCGGGATCGTTAACTTGGGCGTAAATAAAAATACTCGCTTGGCTGCTAAATATTAGAGATTGATTTAATTAGTAATATACTTCAATAAGAATCAAACACAATAATAAAAAGATAAGAGGATGTCTTAATGTAAACAAGTAATCAACACAAATCTTACAACAATAAAATACTAAATAGCTACACAATTAGGTTCTCCAACTCTAACTGAAATACACATGAATATAATTCTACATAAAAACAAATGTACCTGGGCAATGGTGCTGCTGGCCATGGACCTGTATAAAAAAATTATGGTTCTAATATTATTATTACTTACTTGTGTTAGGTCGTCTCGAACTCGAACTGGCTAAAAATAACTCCCCTTTATTACGACTCAACAAGAAAAATCCCTAAGTCCTGACTAGGACCCTACATAAACCCAGGACCTTCCCTTTACACTCGAGAGACCAACGTCCCCTCGACTCTCCCTCCTCCATCCGCCAACCTCGTATATATCCAACTCCTCAATGCCACCAGCACCATGACCCGAGTTCTGACCTTCACCACACTTCTCTCGATCTGACCTCCACCTAAGTTAAACTACTAAATCTAACATCAAATTGATATACATTGTACAAAATGCTAAAGGCTAATAATAAAATAATTATGAATATTTTCTTTTTGTTATCCCCATCTCTTGACACACGTTTATTCTTATTTTCTCTTATGGAGATGCAACGGTACAAAGTGTTAAAAAACCCCTCTGTTTGGAAAAAATGCACGAACAAAGCCTTGTTGCAAAAAGAAGTGTGAACTATGCTATTAGGTCTTTTGTAAGGCATTGCAAATTATCTAATTTGCCATAAAATGTTGATGTATGTGAAAGGAGCTATGAATGTATCTGATTGATAGAGTCATTACAACTGTTAGTTCCGATCGACATATTCATATTAATTGTATAAAAATCGATATTTATATTTAATTAGCTATACAAAGTACTATTATTAATCCAAATACTGTATTTTAAGCTAATACAAATCACAAAACAAGTGGACATTACACAACGCAAATTTAATACAAAATAAGTACAAATGTTATGTCATCGTTTTCGATAAGCCACGTTTACCTTCCTCAGCCCAAAGGAGTTAACAAGCATTATTGTTTAGTCCACCTGGTCTGACGAGGGTAAACATGGATATCATAATATGTTTAGTCCACCTGGTCTGACGAGGGTAAACATGGAAGTAGATATAATATGGGCATTGACCACCGTCCCATGAAGAGTTTTCGTCAAATGAAGAGTCGAGGGTGGGGGAAGTCACGTGACCGGATCTAAGATGGCGGTGGTCACGTGACCGGATCCTAGGTGGCGACCCCCAGTCCTGCCAACCTGGTGGGAATTTTCCCTCCCACAATTTCCCTCAAATTCCCAAATTTCCCTCAAATTCCTTTTTGTACTATATAAAATACACTATTAGCCTTGTTATACTATATGAAAGACACTCAAACAGTTTATATTGTATTGCATGCGTATCTGTACACGTGTACCATATTTGAGCGAAATCGGGCGGTAAATAACGAAACTAGATCCGCAAATTCCCACGTTATACTATATAAAATACACTGTTAACCTTGTTATACTATATAAAATACACTTCTTTCAAGATGGCGACCGGATCCAAGATGGCGTCTTTTTCCTCCCGCGCCAACTCACACCCGGTAACCCGTGGGAAAATTCCCTCCCGAAAATTCCCTCCAAATTCCCTCACCGAATTGATAGCGGCTTTTCCCATGTTATACTATATAAAATACACTCTGTTATACTATATAAAATGCAAAAATACGGCTGTTTTTACACTATAATAAATGACTACCGTCGGCTACCTTCGTTCGCTATTAGCCTACGATGCACGCGCAGGGACATGCTACTCCGTGGCAATATACACCATAACAAATGCAATATTTCATATATACACTATAACAAATGTAATAATTCATATACTCTATGTGGCTGACTCGATCGCTCTTAGCCTACGATGCTTGCGCGAGGAATTGCTACATGAAACAGCTGTGTGCTGCTACCAGTGCTCCCAGCAGCAATTTCCTAAAACATAAATATATATTAAACAAATTAGACAAAAAGGTATCAACCCCCCGTAGTCTAGTGGTTAGCGTACCCGACTCATCAAATAGGTGCTGGTCAGAGTCGTCGGGTACGTTTGTAATATTCAATCTATCGATTTCTTCTTGTTGTAACCACTTAAAGTCAGACTCTGGGAGTCAAATGGTATATTACGGTAGAGGTTGTTACAATCAAGATAAAGGAGGTAGTTGGTGGGTTTTGAGTTGTCAAAGTCGGTTTAGGAGTCGGATGCGGAACCACTCGGACACAAGGTTGTTTTTTAATTCGACTGAATTGTGTCCAATTCATAACTAATTGCCTCATGAACAAACACACCACATACACAATAACGACATTATAACAAATGTCACAGCGCACCTGCCTGCAGCCTTATCGAGGCACGTATAGTGTCGACAACCTAAAGGCGTAACTACTACAGCATGCACAAACATATTGCGTAGATACTCACACTGTATGGTGAGTAGATGTTAGTACAAAAGCCTCTGAAAGAATGTCAACCCCCTCTACCAGCTCAGAGGTCACTCTTTGATTTTTAAGGGTAAACAAAGAGGCTCCCACAGGTCTAGACCATATAGCCCTGTGGTACGGAGAAACAAACCCATGTAATAAGCCCCATCCATTTTCTTACGGAATCCCCTCAGGTTATTTTCTGTTTTCATGTTTTCCTGTTTTTCCTGTTTTTCTGTTTTCATGTTTTTCTGTTTTTCAGTTTTTCTGTTTTCTTGTTTTTCTGTTTTCCTGTATTTCTGTTTTCATGTTTTTCAGTTTCCAAGTTTTTCACTTTCCAAGTTTTTCATGTTTTTCTGTTTTTCTGTTTTTCTATTTTTCTGTTTTTCTATTTTTCTGTTTTCCTGTTTTTCTGTTTTCCAAGTCTTTCTGCTTCGCAATATGCAGTAAAAGAAGTGGGCCCAAAATGGTTTCTTCCAACGTATCTATTCGCCTTTTAAAACGTAGCCTGTCTAACGTTATTGTGTTATGCCCCTCGCGCAATCTCCATGATGATTTGCCATCCTCATTCATCGGTAGATGATACTCTCTTGTCACAAGAGGTTGGCTAAAACTAACCTTCAGCATGTACGCGCAGGGAATTGCTACTCCGTGGCAATATACACCATAACAAATGCAATATTTTATATATACACAATAACAAATGTAATATTTCATATACTCTATGTGGCTGACTCGATCGCTCTTAGCCTACGATGCTTGCGCGAGGAATTGCTACATGAAACAGCTGTGTGCTGCTACCAGCGCTCCCAGCAGCAATTTCCTAAAACATAAATATATATTAAACAAATTAGACAAAAAGCTATCAACCCCCCGTGGTCCAGTGGTTAGCGTACCCGACTCATCAAATAGGTGCTGGTCAGAGTCGTCGGGTACGTTTGTAATATTCAATCTATCGATTTCTTCTTGTTGTAACCACTTAAAGTCAGACTCTGGGAGTCAAATGGTATATTACGGTAGAGGTTGTTACAATCAAGATAAAGGAGGTAGTTGGTGGGTTTTGAGTTATCAAAGTCGGTTTAGGAGTTGGATGCGAAACCACTCGGACACAAGGTTGTTTTTTAATTCGATTGAATTGTGTCCAATTCATAACTAATTGCCTCATGAACAAACACACCACATACACAATAACGACATTATAACAAATGTCACAGCGCACCTGGCTTCAGCCTTATCGAGGTACGTATAGTGTCGACAACCTACAGGCGTAACTAATATAGCATGCACAAACATATTGCGTAGATACTCACCCTGTATGGTCGGTAGAATGTTAGTACAAAAGCCTCTGAAGGAACGTCAACCTCCTCTACCAGCTCAGAGGTCACTCTTTGATTTTTAAGGGTAAACAAAGAGGCTCCCACAGGTCTAGACCTTATACCCCTGTGGTACGGAGAAACAATCCCATCTTCTTACGGAATCCCCTCAGGTTATTTTCTGTTTTCATGTTTTCCCGTTTTTCAGTTTTTCCTGTTTTTCTGTTTTCATGTTTTCCTGTTTTTCAGTTTTCCTGTTTTTCTGTTTTCATGTTTTCATGTTTTTCTGTTTTCCAGTTTTCCTGTTTTTCTGTTTTCCTGTTTTTCTGTTTTTCTGTTTTCATGTTTTCCTGTTTTTCTGTTTTCCAAGTCTTTCTGCTTCACAATATGCAGTAAAAGAAGAGGGCCCAAAATGGTTTCTTCCAACGTATCTATTCGCCTTTTAAAACGTAGCCTGTCTAACGTCATTGTGTTATGCGCCTCGCGCAATCTCCATGATGATTTGCGATCCTCATTCATCGGTAGATGGTACTCTCTTGTCACAAGAGGTTGGCTAAAACTAACCTTCAGCATGGCATTGTAAAACAAACTCGTTGAGTCTGATACGGTATCGCCCATTGTTTATGTCGTCTTCTTTGGAAATCACTAAAAATGTATTTATGCCACTATTCCAAGCCTTAGCGTAATAGTCTTTATACGTTGTAAGACATATCCGTATTTACATGATCATCGTATATGTGTCTTAAATTTCTGTCATCTTGCTTAAACACAATAATAAAGTTTGCATTGTCCCTAATCAGCTGTGTGGGTATCCTACTGTATGTTTGACACAGGTAAAAAGTATCAACATTCTGGTGTCGTCCCATTGTAAAGTAGTTTCTGATGTTGTCTTGCTTTTCACATGTGACATCGTCAAACACCATCACAGAGTGTTCTTTCACCTCATTCGGATTCACCACCTCCCCATTGTCTGTGAAAGGGAAATATCCTATACCGGGTATAGTCAGTAGTACCTTCTCTAGCAACTTATACTTTGGCTGATAGAGTGATTTTGAAAACACGTAGACATTTTCAAACTTTAGTCCATTTGGATTAAACAACAAGTTTAACATTACATTAGTCTTGCCAGAATTTGAAGGGCCACACATGATACATTGAACATGGTTTGGCAGTAGATCACTGTGTTTGCTCGATTCTCCTCCTCCACAGTAACTGTCAAAGTTTACGATAGGCAATTTGGGTGTTTTCATCTTAATATCTAAGGTCAAACTGAGTAATTCACACAAGTTCACTTTTATTTACCCACGAATTGTGAGTACCATCAAAGCCAAGCCACTTAACCAGCACTTTGTTACCCTTTCTCCTCAACACCTTTTCCACCAGGTATACGTCTCCGTGTCTGGTCTTGAGCAGTTCTTTTCCGTAAAAGCTTCCTTGAAGCATGTTGTTGCGGTAATCCTTTAGGTGATACGTAGTCGGTACAGTTGGACGCACCGCTTCCACAGTAAAAATCTCGTTTGTCCAGTTGGGTAGGTATCCCTTATCGAAAACCTTTGTATACTTGCTTATCCTTACTTTGTCACCCACTTTGAACTCGATCTTTTCCTTCTTATATTTTTGTCTATTCTTGTTTATGTTTCGTCTGACCAAATCTTCGTTCTTTTTGTTCACCTCAAAAGGTGCCATGCCAATTATTCTATGTTTTCTGGTGTTGTACTCTTCCAACAGGTCGGGTAGGATTTTAATCCATTGGTAGTTGCCCAGTTCTGTGAATTTTCTCCACATTAGAGACTTGAGACTACGATTGAATCTCTCCACTATGGCTCCCTTCTTCTCGCTGTACACAGAGTAATGATTAATGTTGTGTTTCTTCATTAGCTTGGTGAATCCAGCGTTGTAAAACTCTTTTCCCATGTCGGTTTGCAGATGCGTCATCCGATTCTCTCCAAAACAGGTTGTATGGCCTTGACGATTTCCTGTCCAGACTTGTCCTTAACTGGTATTGCGTAAGCGAATTTGGTAAAGCAGTTGATTACTGTGAGAATGTACTTGTAGCCCTTGTTAAACTTTGAGTATGGTATCATCTCCACCAAGTCAGCCTGATACAGATCGTCTTTTCCTTTGACTTCCACAGGTCTGGTAGGAAATGTTCTTCTGGCTGGAGCGTGTAGCTCTTTGGCGATGATTTCTCTTCCATTTCGTCGCAAGAGTAAAGCAACCCTATAACGTAGTTCCTCAATTTGACTCGCTCGGTTTAATTTATACTTCTCACATTTGCAATTGCAATAGCTAAAACACTTAAATTTAGAACAAACTCTTCCATCAACTTGATCCTCCAGTATTTTAAATCACAAAAATACATGTCCATGCGATCGAAAGATACAACATTTTTATTCATAGCCAGGCTTTCTTTTTTGGTGTAAAAGAGATTGGTGAGCACTGTTCAAGAGCTGGACGTGGAGTGATGTAGCGCTTAACAAGTTTGCTAGGCACCACAGAACGCTAGTGTAGCCGGTTGACAAGCATTCAAGACACATATTGAGTCGTGGTGGGGGAAACGGAGAGAAACAAGAGAGGGCTTCTACTTGGTTAGTCAGTCAGCTCTATGGCTTTTAGTTGGTTATTCTTGATATGCTTATCAATTATTTGACCTACTGGACTTAATTAGTCTCATCTATCTTAGTTTCTATGAATTTTAATTATAGTTAATCTAAATAAAATTTACTTTACAGAGACTGAAGAATCAGTTAACAAAATACTTGCAGAAAATCATTGTATTAATCATATATACAGTTAACTATTTACACAATGTTTACAATTTGTTATTTATATCGTATTTACAATAAAAATGTGTTGTATTCTTTACATTATGTACATCAATTTTGTAGGCTATTTTCTTAAAGCCTGAAAATAAAATGACACATGTCAACAAATGGAATGATAATTTGTAAATGGACAACTGAATTGGGTGCAAATAAAGACCAAATGATACATAATGAATAATGACTTATATATATTTAAATTTAATGTGAAATATCATGTTATCATTTCTCTTACAAATGACTTTCATTACAATTTTCCGTTTCGTTGCAGGAAATAATTGTGTGTAATACTGCAACAATAGTTTAAAACATATTAGTAATAAATAAGCCTACCAGTCTGGACTAAATATATGAGTAGGTAATGAATAAATAAATAAAATGCAAGTATAGTCATCAATTTATTCCTAGATTGTTCCGACTCAAATTGATTTCCACATTCTTCTTCACTCTCTTTAGCAATTGTAATTATTTCCCTAAATTTATTTATTTCTCAGACTTCTTGCAATTTGATATGTTTCATACTCTGGCACGTGCACGTTTGTATTATATAATGGTTATGCAACTTTTATCGTGCTGTTTACTTTATATTTGTTGTATTTTTCATTTATATTATTAATGATTCAATCTCTATATTTGTCATGTTGTTTTTATTCATATTTTTTGTTCCATAACATACACCTTGATTTGGGCAAATAATATTTATAGTTACCTATCATATTCGTATGTCGTTGTTATTATATGTTATCTCATTATTGTATATTATATAGTTATCTTATTTATTGTTATCTTTATTCAATTTCATGTCATATATTGTTAATACTAGTCATTGTTTATATTTAACACACACACACACACACACACACACACACACACACACACACACACACACACACACACACACACACACACACACACACACACACACACACACACACACACACACACACACACACACACACACACGCACGCACGCACGCACGCACGCACGCACACACACACACACACACACACACACACACACACACACACACACACACACACACACACACACACTAGTAATAGTTGTACTATACCACTGATTGGGATTGTTTAACTGTTGTTTGTAAAATGGCTTGACGTTGAAATTCATAAATAAATCAATGAATTATACGTACCAATGTTAATATTGCATACTTTGGTTTGTGTGTTGTTTACCAAATAGTTTTATATTAATCTTTACAATCTTTTCACAGTTAGTTATAAAATTTGTATATTTATATAAAAAGTTTAGCTAGTTTAAATTTTTTTAATCTTAAATAATTGAGTTATTCATATAGAATAACTTTTTAATAAAAGAATGCAACATAATAAACAAACAAAACAATAGTAACAACACATGTCAGTGAGTACTTTCGCATGCCATCTAAAACTAACTGTTATGACCATGAAAATCAAAACCTATACAAAAAGCAGTTTGTCTTTTACTCCTACTAAGCTCTTGTATTTATCCAAACAACCAAACAAAATGCACATAAGTTAAATCATACAACAGTGACTATAACAATATAGTTTTCATGATACGCTTATCCAAAAGTATGAAGAGCAAAATAACACCAAGGAAAGTCTTGCACTAAGCATATTAGATAAAGAACAATAGCAATATTACCAATGGATACTATTCATCGAACATTTTTTCTTCAAAGGTCCCCTTTTTACTCCTGTGTAATACTATACAATCATCTACCAGTTAGTTAAAAGGCCTCGATGATTATAAGATGTTTAAGTATCTAATCTCAAACTGTTTTTACAGTGTCTCAGATTACCTGGACTGAGTCGGAACGGGTGGTTTACCAGTAGCGAAAACTGCTTATTTGGCGTATATATTTTAAGCTGCTCATCTGCGTTTGTTATGTATTTATTGTTGTTTTATTTCACTGTTGTAACTTAACTAGTCATCTGCCTAGCTATATTTTAGCGTATAAGGTGTTTTTGAGTATTATATATAAATAAAATAAATAGGTATCAACGCAAGTAGTGTGAGTGAAATACTCTGAATAAACTTAATGTAATTTTACGTTATACAGATAATCTATTATTATTTGCAGTCAAAGTCGATTGCCGATGTCCCCTAGTTATTAATATAATTACTAAAGCATTATTCATTTACTAATGTATTATTTTATAAAGTGCCATCTATCTTTCTGTTGTTATATTATTTGTTGAAACACACAATTACATGAAAATCTAAGTTCAGGGTTACTATTGATTCTTTAAGATTTTTAATTGGCTATGTATTATAGTTTTGTGACTGCTAAAAGTGGGTCACCGAATGCTAAAACATAATCATGTGGCTTTACACTTTTAAGCTTATTAAGTGGCAAAGTGTTTAATGTAGCTTAATATCTTCTTATATACAGGGTTTATGAAAATAATTGGTTCAATTATCTTTGATCGTTTTTTAAACTTAGCAATACACTTCGACTTGTCATTAGGATCATTTTTATAGTATGGCTAATTAAAATAATGACTTTTTCAGATAGAACATGAAATGAAAAATCTGAAAACGGGGTCATTTTTTGTCAAATGATTTTGGGATACCGAGGAATTGCAAATTTCTGTACAAAAACGTTGGTTTTTTTCATTAAATCTTAAATTAATTCATTTTCAAGCCAATTTTGAGAGTTAGACTTTTATAAGAACACCATTGTGTTACAATATATTATAACCCCTTAAAAACTTTCACACCAAGAGTCAACCACCCTATATATATATACAGGGTGACTTACGGGAAACGGATGTTTTTGAAATGGCTAGTGCATGCCTTCGGTAAGTGGTGGGGCGACGGACGGTAGGTCATTCACTCCATTGCAGCTTACCATTTCAGTAGCAATGGAGCAGTGGACGATGGAGCATCGTGTTTTTGCGTACGATACGTTTGTTCGAAATGGTGAGTCTGTTATAACCACACAACGAATATTTCGTCGCCACTTCAATATCGGTCGGAACGGCACAGTTCCAAGTCGAAACACTTTGTTAAGGTGGGTTGAGGCATTCAGAACAACGGGGACAATATCAAAGAAAAAGCTACCAGGCCCTGCAAGAACAGCAAGGACGCCTGAAAACATCGCCAGTGTGAGGGCTGCAATAATCAGGAGTCCGAGTCGATCTGCACGCCAACATGCACGAGAACTAAACATGAGCTGTGATTCTGTGAGGAGGATTTTACGACTTGATTTGAAATTTCATCCGTATAAGATGCAGGTGGTCCAGCAACTCAACGTGGCGGATTATCAACAAAGAATAGAATTCGCAGTGCAGATGCAAGTGTTGTTTAATGGTAATCGTAATGCAGTACTGTTAATGAGCGACGAAACCCATTTTCATTTGAACGGTTTGGTAAACAAACAAAACTTGCGCTACTGGGCTACTGAAAACCCCTGTAATATTCATGAAAAACCTCTCCACTCTCCAAAAGTTACAGTTTGGTGTGCGGTAGCCAAGTTTGGAGTTATTGTGCCGTATTTTCTTGAGGAAAATGGCGTGACGGTGACAGTGACATCACAACGCTACGTTCACATGTTGAATACATTTTTGAGGCCATACCTTCAGAGGCGAGGATTCAACGTGAATAATGTTTATTTCCAGCAAGATGGCGCCACAGCGCACACTGCTCGCGCATTAATGGAAGTTGTGAGAAACATGTTTCCTGGAAAGCTGATTTCACGTTTTGGTGACGTACCGTGGCCGCCAAGGTCACCGGACTTGACCTACTGTGATTACTTCTTGTGGGGGTATTTGAAATAACGTGTGTATACTCACAAACCCCGTAATTTATTGGTCTTAAAAGTTGCAATTACAGAAGAGGTGAATTTGATTGATCAAGACATGTTGACCCGAGTTTCCAATGATTTTCAACAGAGGCTGGAAACCTGTATTGAAGCAGATGGGCACCACTTGACTGATGTAATTTTTAAAAAGTAACTTTTCATGAAATGGTATGTAATAATCTTTATTTGTGTAACAATAAAATAATAGTATCTTGTAAATTAATTGTGTACTGCTCATTTCAAAAACATCCGTTTCCTGTAAGTCACCCTGTATATATATATATATATATATATATATATATATATATATATATATGTATATATATAAAGACAATAAAATCTTCTTCATTTATTAAAATTTTCAATATTTTTAATTTCTAAGAAAATACTTACAAAGAAAGATTTGTTATTTCCACAAAATCTTATTAGCCATGTGTAACTTTAGATGATCTTATAAAATACTTTTCCCTGTGGAGCTAAAAGGTCCCGAAAACAATTGATATGGAATAAACTTATCTCTCAAGTACATTTAATACTCCAGCAGTCATATTCCCCTTTAAATATTATCTTTTTTCTTTAAATTTAAACTTCCATTTACTTTTGGTACATAATCTTTTATCTATATGTTTGTAACAAACAAACCAAAATGGTAGTATTATTTGCATTAAACTAAACAAATGAGTGTTTATTAAAACAATTCCTTCTAATTAGTGTGGTGGAAATAGAGTTTTAAAACTGCATTAACTTTAACATGAACCCTCCATTATCGATGGGCGTATCAAAGCCCCAGCGATTGCCACGGGCTATGACGTCATCGATTCTTGATTGTATCTAGAAAATTGCAATAACTTATTTTGTATGGTAATAAATTAAATTGTAACTGAATAATATAGTAAAAGTGTTGGTTTAAAATTATTTTACTTAAACAATTAGTAACAGTTTGTATAGTTTATAGTGTTGTTTAGTGAAAACTGTAGAATACAAAGCAAAATTGTGTATAGATAATTGTTATTCATTTACAGTTTTTAAGCAACCTCCTTAAGTATTGTTTGAATAAAACCTTTAAGATTAAGATAATTGTTTACTAAACTTGAAAGTTACTTGACTGTTTATTTTCGTAACCATTAAAAACATCATAATATAGAACTTATAATACTATTGATTTTTTACAAGGGTAGTGATCCACCCACCCATATATACACGTAAGGTGGTAGTAACCCACCCAGCCACCCACATAAACACATTCGGTGTGTGGTCACTCTACATACACGTACAATGGTTGTGACACACTGGCCCACCCATATATACACGTAAGGTGTTAGTAGCTCACCCAGCCGCCCACATAAACACATTCTCCAACAGGGGGTTTGTAGGGTTGGTAGGCCTGGGCCTACAGTTAGTGTATGTTGAATTAAAGCTCCACGGAAATAAACATTTTGTGAAGGTCATAGTCGAACTTTGACCTAGTCAGGCTTTTCCACTTATAGTATTAGTGCTGAGGTATCCTGGACGATATTTGGAAAAACCCATTCACGTACGCTTTCTGTATAAGGAGTGATTATCAGGCTACTCGTAAGCAATAGATTACGTCTTGAGCGGCAGGTACAAAAGGGTCACGACACTTGCAGCAAGATACGCGCATGTGCACTGGTGATCCAGGTCTGGTTCTTGCGTGTCGGAATGCCCCTGGCAATCTAAAACTCCCCTAACAGTAGTAAGAGGACGAATTAGTTTGCACCTTCAATTGCCAAACGCAATATCACAACTATTATGAGTTGCGGGTAATCTGAAGCATCATTTCACTTGTCAGGCTTCCGATAGCATAGATGTAACTGACGGCAAGTCCAGTAGTGTGGTGGCTGTCGATATTGAAAACTCATATACTGTGTAGCAACAAGCCTATGAATTAACGTCAAATATTTTAACCGGCATTTAGGCTGTTGAGAAAGCATTAATTTAATAACGCAATAATTTAATTATATTCTACTATAAATAAAATTGCATGAAGAGGAAATATGAACGTTTTAGAAGAATTGGTTTTTGAATGCTCAAACTACAGAGGAGATATGGCTGAATATATAGCATACATTGGTTTTGAGATCAATAAATTGAAGGTTAACTATCCGGATCAACACTTTGACAGTCTTATAAATAAGATAACACTACTAATTACTTTCTGTGACACCGTCCTTTTGGACAGCGAAAATAAAAATAATAAACTAGATTTATCATTAAGAGAATCTGCTGAATTAGCCTCCAAACTGAGATTGGAAAAAAACAACGAAAATTTTATTTGAACCACTCTTTTTACGTCCAAGAAGCAGTCTGCAATGAAAAAAACAGCCCTCAAAAACCAAATTAATGTACTAAGTAGTAAGTTAAAAGATAATGTCGCTAAATATGGATCTCTGTTATCAGAAAATACCTTATTATAAATAAAATGAAGAAAGTACAATCGCATCTCGAGTGTGAGTTGGAGAAGAGTGTAATAAAAGACATAACCATTGAAAATATAAAACTTAAATTAGATGTGGTAACAAATGACTACTCTAAAGCAACACGGTGCTGGGGTCGAGACAAGTGGTTAGAAGATACAGTACTAAATGATTATTTTTCGGCCTTTGCAGAGGATATTGGTCGAAATGACGTTGTGTTCTATGGGTCTTCATTAACTCTTGCCATTAGATTCAGTACTACAGATGCGATTGAAAGTCTTAATCTAGCATCTTATCCCATAAGTAAATTTGCTTTTCTATGCATTAGCGACTGTGCTGATGCCAGCAGGGATGATGGAGGAACACACTGGAGCCTATTGTTTGTGGATGTAAGTAGAAGTAGGGCATATCATCTCAATTCTATGCAACCAATTAATGGGAGTTCTGCTCAGATTGTAGCGAAGAATCTGGGTATTCATCCAGATGATGTAGTGGAGGTATCGTGCATACAGCAGAGGAACTCTTATGAATGTGGCCTCCATGTATTGGCAAATACCAAATTTATTGCCAACCACTACTGTGAAGGGAACATAAACATTCCTTTTATGGACTGGCTAAATAAGTCCAAACTAACCGATCCACCAAAAGACGTATGTTGCAAACAGCATGAATCGGCATGTAACAAGAAAACAGCAACAAAAAGAAATGTCTTTCCAAAATTATCTGAGTGGCATCATGTCCATAAGAAAAAAACACATGCAGGTAAAAGAAAAGTGATTAAAACCAGAGAGGCAGGAATAATACAGAAGAATAGTTCTCGAATATTGGATGTGATTGAAAGGAATGAAGAAATCACCTATCCAAATAACAAAACTTCACTTGCAAAACCAATTCGAAGTAAGAGTAATATAAAGATTAATAAAAATAAAACTATTACAAAAACCTCAAATTGATTGATTAAATCTACAGCAAGTAAACCTAAATTAACAGTTATATGTGACAGTCAGGGAAGACAGCTTTCCACTTACCTGGAATATAATAATAACAGCAAATATCACATCCTTAACTACTGCTATCCTGGTGCACCATTTCAACCGATACTGGATTCATTAACCTCCCTGCCGGGTTTCAATACATTAACTAAACAAGACTGTGTTGTTGTCATTGGTGGTACAAATAATGTATCACAACAAGCCACTTTAGATAGAATATCTACTTTGAATGCTCTAAAGGACATGCTGAAAAGTAAAATAGCTGCTTGTAAACACACAAATTTAATATTTGCTACAATTCCCTACAGATATGATCTGAAAGAGGAATGCAGTGCTAATCAATTAATTAGGGAGATAGATTCAATGATTAGAAGCATGTTATACGATGAACCTCATGTCTACCTCCTAGACTTACATCTACTGCACCATCTATTGACATACAAGACATGGCTTGCATATCAATAGGAGAGGAAAGAGGTTTATGGCAAGTAAAATAATGAAACTGGTGGAGTATATAAAACATGAACCTGCTTTACATTAACCGGCTTTACAAGATATTCTTGAAGCCAATGCAAACTCTTCAAATTCAATTGAAGTCACACTGTCCCACATCACAAATTCTGCCAACATGTCAATAAATGCATCTTTGAAGACAAACAAACTCAACACAAGTATTAGAATAATTGAAGCAGATATGGCAGATATAATAGATAGTTCTAAATCAAGCTCAGATGTTGCCATCGCACATTGCATCTCGGGATATCTGGATGACCAAAGGAACATGACTGTAGGTGTTGCAGCAACGTTCAGAAAAAAGTTTGATCACCCTGAGAAATCTGAATATATAAGTAACTTTTTGACCCTCCAACACAACAGAGAACAATGTGCAGTGTACGGATTAGTGACAAAACCAAATTTTCAAGTAAACCCACTGAGGAAGACTACACTGAAGCGTTTAGCCACTTAATAAAAGACTTCCAATCTAGTGGTTTTAAAAGACTTGTCTGTTCGCCAATGGGGTGCATGAGAGACAAAATCCCACCTCAACTCTTTGTAAAAAACATAGTGCAGTTTCAACAACAAACCTGTGCCTCAGTCAGCATTATCGTATATAATGAAAGAGCCTCAAGAACAATTCGAAATGGCTTAAAGTATGAAGAATTTGTGGAAATGCTGCGTAGTTGCATCTCTGAGGAACAAAAACTATGTACAGCCCTCCACATTCACTGGATGAGCTCCCCCTACTTCCTGTTGCCCACCCATCTCATGGACACCATTTTTTAGATTAAAAACTTCCTTTAAAAAATCCAACTTATCAATTTTAAATTATAATATGCAGGGTGTACTCAACAAGCTAGAGGAATTAAACCTATTTCTTCTTCAGTATAACTTATTAAGTGTAATATTACTATTGACAGAGAATTGGCTTAAAATGGAAAGTAAAGATTATTTGAATACCAGTGGCTTTTGTTATGTGGCAGGTTATTTTAAAGAAGTGCGTGAACTAGGAGGTTTTTGTACCCTTGTAAACAGTTAATGCTCTATACTGTACTTCTGAAGTAACAGAATACAAAGATCTCACAGTCCAAAACACTTTTGAGGAATCAATAGCAAAAATAAATTGCGGGCAATATGCGTTTACAGAACTCCTAATATATCAAACATAGAACAGTTTTTTCTGCATCTAGGATACTTTGTTAAGTAGAGTCACTAAGAAATCTAAGAACACTAAAAATAGAATACTATTGGGAGGTGACCTAAATATTAATACTATGAAGGACGTCAAACACTCAAATCATTTATTGGATATTGTAAACTCATATGGCTTAATTCTCTGTATGAATGCTCCCACTAGAATGTCTAAAAATTCTGCTACCTGTATAGACCACATTTTTTCTAATATAAATATGGTAAAGCTACAGTTATTGATCCAGGGCTTTCCGATCATTTAACCGTAATAGCTCAATTATGCCTGGATGATATTTTAATCTTTAATAATACACCTGTACTGTCATCCAGAGATTTTAGCAGAGTTTAACATTGTCCAATTTTGTTTAAGCTTAGTAGAAGATAACTGAGCTGAGCTCTATGCGGTAAAAAACACTAACAAGAGTGAATTTGTAAATATTTTACACAAAAAAAATTTAAATACATTTATTATTCATATCAACAAATGTTTTCCAAAAAAATTAACACCTTTTATATATATATATTTTTTCATATTTTTTATATATTTATATAAAATTATAAAAAATATATTTTTTTATATATTTAATATATTTTTATTTATTTTTATATATTTAATATAAAACTGTGAAAAAACTGTGGATCACAGATGAAATTATAAAACTAAGTAAAGAAAAGAGGAACCTTTTTATACTACTTAAACAATATGGGAATAGCGATTATTTTTTAGCAAAATACACATCATGTAAAAGAACATTAAGATAACTAACAAAAGCTGCAAAGCTCGAACATAACAATAATAAACTTAACAAAGCTGATAATATTTCTAAGGTTGCGTGGCAAATTGTTAATCATGAACTGGGAAAGTCTTCCGCTAATATAAGTAACGTACAGGTAGAGGATGATAGGAATGTTATAAATACAGGTATTTCAGCAGCTAATCTGTTAAATAGTCACTTCCTGGGTGTTTCAAACAGCCTGACTCTAGCCCCAAACAGAGAGGTTGCTCTAAATTGTTGTGTTGAGTACCGTAACCGAGTGGAAGAAAGCCTATTTTTGACTCCTATAAATGATGTTGAGATTATATCTGTTAACAATCTAATAAAAAACAAGAAGTCTGCGTGATAGGATGAGGTGCCTTAGAGCACCGCATCTAGCTTACATTTTTAATTTCTCTCTATCTCTCGGCGTTTTCAAACTTAATGAAATATTCCATTACAAAACCCTTGAATAAGAAAAACGGCCCCTCTGATCTCAATAATTTTCGTCCTATTTCCTTACAACCAGTTTTATCAAGTATCTTAGAACGTCCAATACTAAATCGATTACTACCATTCCTTACAAAACATAATATTCTCAATAAAGAACAATATGGTTTTCGAAAAGACCTCTCTACAGTTGATGCCATCTTAAACTTAACAGATCTTATATATAACAGTATTGAAAATAAATTTTCTTCTGTAGCTATTTTTTTGTGACCTTACTAAGGCTTTCGATACCATGGACAAAACTATCTTGATACAAAAAATGGATAACTTTGGAATTCGGGGTGTCGCACGTAGTCTTTTTGAATCATAATTTAGAGACAGATACCAAAGGGTTTGTTTAAAAGATGTAAATCACAATATTATTTACTCGAAGTGGGAAAAGAGCAAAGTGGGCTGCCCCCAAGGATCTATATGTGGACTAATTTTTTTTTATAATCTTCATGGCAGATCTTACATTTTCAATAAAATCTACCGATACATCTATATGTCAATACGCAGATGACACTTCTGCCCTAGTCAGAAATAGCAATCCACGGGCTTAAGGTTCTAATGTTTTCAAATGTTTGGAAGACCTACAAAATTGCTTTTACTTTTAATGAGCTAAAATTAAACCCCTCAAAAACAAAAATGATTAAGTTTTCTAATTTGGACTCAATTTCATTTGTAGGTGAAATAACAAGTGAGCCATAAATCAAATTCCTTGGTGTATACGTAGACTCAAAATTAGATTACACGGCTCACACTAATTACCTAGCAAAAAAACTAAATTCTTCTTGTTTTTCTCTCAAAGTGCTATCAACTTGTGTTAATATAGATATATTGAAAACAGTATATTATTCAAACTTTCAAAGTTTAATTGCATACGGACTAATAATATGGAGTAGTACAACAAGACAAAACTTCAATAGAATATTTAAAATTAAAACAAGAGCTCTCAGATTAATTTTTAACCAATCTATAAAAACACACTGTAGACCGTTGTTCACTTCTGCCAAAATAATGACACTTACAAGTCTGTACATTTGGGAACTAAGTACTATGTCAAAAATAAAGAAGATTTTAAAAACTTTAATAACTGTGTTCACAATACAAGGAAACATTTTATTCCATATCCAATACACTCCACAAGTAAACTAGAAAAATCCACTTTTTATATGATATGTAAAATAGTAAATAAGTTATTTAGACACAATAAAAATATTATTTTTGTCAAACCTTTTTTAAAAAGATTAAAAAAGTATTTGATAACGGATGCATTTTATATATTAGATGAATTCTTTCTTGCTGACGTACAATTAGTGGATGAAGCTATTCCAAACTATGCAGATAGTGACTTGTAAATTTTTAGTATTTAAATTGTAAGGAATTGTATGTTATTATTATTATTATGAATATACCTAGTTATTAGTTAAGAAAATATAATTGACAATTCTTATGTACAACTTGTACAAAATGGGAAATAAATATGTCTTATTCGGTGTGTGGCCACCACATACACGTACAATAGTTGTGACACACTGGCCCACACGTAAGGTGGTAGTAGCTCATCCAGCTACCCACATAAACACATTCGGTGTGTGGCCACCACATACACGTACAATAGTTGTGACACACTGGCCCACCAATATATACACGTAAGGTGGTAGTAGCTCATCCAGCCACCCACATAAACACATTCGGTGTGTGACCACCACATACACGTACAATAGTTGTGACACACTGGCTCACCCACATATACACGTAAGGTGGTAGTAGCTCACCCAGCCGCCCACATAAACATATTCGGTGTGTGGTCACCACATACACGTACAATGGCTGTGACACACTGGCTCACCCACATATATACGTAAGGTGGTAGTAGCTCACCCAGCCGCCCACATAAACATATTCGGTGTGTGGTCACCACATACACGTACAATGGTTGTGACACACTGGCTCACCCACATATATACATAAGGTGGTAGTAGCTCACCCAGCCGCCTACATAAACATATTTGGTGTGTGGCCACCACATACACGTACAATAGTTGTGACACACTGGCCCACCCATAATACACGTAAGGTGACAGTAGCTCACCCAGCCACCCACATAAACATATTTGGTGTGTGGCCACCACATACACGTACAATAGTTGTGACACATTGGCCTACCCATAATACACGTAAGGTGGCAGTAGCTCACCCAGCCACCTACATAAACATATTCGGTGTGTGGCCACCACATACACGTACAATAGTTGTGACACATTGGCCCTACCCATATACTGTACGTACGGTTGTAGTGAATAACTCACATGCGTGCCTATGTAATTAACTTTGGTTTATTATACACAACCAGCATGAATACCTATGGTTGTAGTGACACACCAATCCACATATGAGAAAAGTTTATGTTCCATCTAAAACAACAACCTATATTATTGGTTGTTGTTATCTTTTGGTTTCAATATTTTATATTGGTCCACGATGACCTTAGCAAGGCCACAATTGATGTACAACATTAGAAATAAACTATTCTATTCTATTTTTTTTAATATCGAGCCAACTTCTTAACGCTGTGTGTTGGCCTTGTCAAATATAATATTTCGATCCTCAGCCATCGGCCAAGAACCGCTGGCACACCTGTAAATGTTAGTTAAATTCTAAATGGTCATTACTTGAACTTCATGGGGCAAGAACTCGTTAATTCGTTGTTAAGTCAGACTCAGCGTGTGTTTCTTCAATAATCGTTGTTGTCAATTGTTTGCATATTATTATTACCATTCACAAACTACTTTTAGCAAACAACTTCAAGCTATCTATAATCTTCAAATTTAATCTACAAAACTGTAGTGACTTCAAACTGTGCTTTAAAAAGCCTGTCGACTGGTGATTCTGTAACATAAATAGCAGTGCTCAGAGACACTGCCTTTCTGAAGAACAAACAACTTTGATGAAATTCCGATCCAATATCTGCACCGGTGTTGACCTTCAACTATAACTTATATTGGATTCATCCGCTGTGCCAACCCACTTGGTTTAAGCACTTTTGTGATACTAGGAAGTTTATAGATTGATGTCGAATATACTTTCTATAGAGGTAAATTCTTTGTAATAAGAAGTAAATTTTTTTCTGAATTTGAGTTTGTTTGTAAATTTCTGGTAAATCTTTTCTTTTTTATTATTTTATTCAATTATGTTATAGATTGTACTATATTCATTTGCTTGGTTAATAATTTGATTGAAATGGCCACAGTTATCGTTAATTTTATAGAGGTATTTTCTATAGGACACACAACTTTTCTGAAACCTTCTTTTCTGATGATGGTAATCTAAAGGATTTTTAATAGTTCTGCGTAGATTTTGAATGTTGTAAATCTTTATTTGTAATGTCCTTATTAATTTTAGTTTTTGACATGTTCATTATTTTATTTCAATTGGCAAACATACAAGTTACAACTAAGCTAAGCTTTACAGAGGTTCAGAAAATCTGTCTGTGGAAGTTTTTTTTTTTTAAAAAAAAAAAAAAAAATTTAAAAAATTTTTTTTTTAAAAAATTTTTTTTTTTAAAAAAAAAATAAGGCCCTTTTTTTTTTAAAAAGGAAAAAAACCTTTTAAAAAAATTTTTTATCCAAAAATTTAAACCAAAAATTTTTGGGGAAAAGGGAAAAAAAAATTTTTTTTAAAAAAAATTTTTTAAAAAAAGGTTTTTTGGGGGGGGAAACCCCAAAAGGGGGGGGTTTTTTTTTTTTTTGGGGTTTTTTTGGGGTTTTTTTTTTGGGGGGGAAAATTTTTTTTTTTGGGGGGTTTTTTTAAAAAATTTTTTTTGGTTTTTTTTTAAATTTTATTAAAAAATTTTTTTAAAAAATTTTTTTTTAAAAAATTTTGGGAACCCAAGTTTCTTTTTTTTTAAATTTTGGTTTTTTTTTAGATTTGGTTTTTTAACCCCCCCCCCTTTTGGGGGTTTTCCCTTTTTTTTAAAAATTTAAAAAGGGAAAAAACCCCCCAAAATTTTTTTGGGGGTTTTTTCCCCCCCAAAAAAAACCCCAAAAAAAAAAGGAAAATTTTTTTTTTAAAAAAAAAAAAATTTAAAAAAATTTTTTTTTTTTTTAAAAATTTTTAAAAAAAAGGGTTTTTAAAAAAAAAAATTTTTTTGTTTTTTTTAAAAAAAAAACTTTTTTTATTTAAAAATTTTTAAAAAAAAAAAAATTTTTTTAAAAAATTTTTTTTTTTTAAAATTTTTTTTTAAAAAAAAAAGGGGTTTAAAAAGGGGTTTTTTTTAAAAAAAAATTTTTTTTTTAAAAAAAAAAAAATTTTTTAAAAAAAAAAAAAATTTTTTAAAATTAAATTTTAAAAAAAATTTAAAAAAAAATTTAAAAAAAAAAAAGGGGGCCCCTTTTTTTAAAAAAAAAAAAAATTTTTTAAAAAAAAAAATTTTTTTGGGGTTTTTAAAAATTTTTTTTGGGGCCCCCCTTTGGGAAAAAAATTTTAAAAAAAAATTAAAAAAAAAAAAAATTTTTTTAAATTTTTCCCCTTTTTTTTAAAAAAAAATTTTTTTTAAAAAAAAAAAAAAAAAAATTTTTTTTAAAAAAAATTTTTTTTTTTTAAAAAAAAAAAAAAAACCAAAAAAAAAAGGGGAAAAATTTTCCCCAAAAAAAAATTTTTTTTTTTTAAAAAAATTTTTTTTTTAAAAAAAAAAAAAATTAAATTTAAAAAAGGGTTTAAAAAAACCCAAAAATTTTTTAAAAAATTTTTTGGCCCAAAAAAAATTTTAAAAAAATTTAAAATTTTTTTTTTGGGGGGGGAAAAATTTTTTTAAAAAATTAATTTTTTTAAAAAAAAAGGGGGAAAAAAATTTTTTTTTAAAAAAGGGGAAAAAAAATTTTTAAAATTTTTGGGGGGGTTTTTGGGATTGGGGTTTTTTTTTTTTTTTAAATTTTTTTAAAATTTTTTTAAAAAAATTTTAAAAATTTTTTAGGGGGGGCCCCTTTAAAAAAAAAAAAAGGGGGGTTTTTAAAAAAATTTTTCCCCATAAAATTTAAAAATTTAAAATTTTTTTTTTAAAAAAAAAAAATTTAAAAAAAAAAAACCCCCTTTTTAAAAAAATTTTTTTAAAAAATTTTTTAAAAAAAAAAAAAGGGGGGTTTTTTTTTTTTAAAACCCCCCAAAAATTTTTGGGGGGAAAAAAAAAAAAAATTTTTTTTAATTTTTGGGAAAAAATTTTTTTTTTTTTTAAAAAAAAAAATTTTTGAAAAATTTTATTTTTAAAAAAAAATTTTTGTTTTTTTTTAAAACTTTTTTTTTTTAAAAAAATTTTTCAAAAATTTTTTTAAAAATTTTAAAAAAAATTTTTTTTTTTTTTTTTTTTTAAAAATTTTTTTAAAGGTTTTTTTTAAAAAAAAAAAATTTTTTTTTTTAAAAAAAAAAAAAATTTTTTTTTGGGGGTTTTTTTTTCCCCCCTTTTTAAAAATTTTTTTTTTTAAAAATTTCCCCGGGAAAAATTTTTTGAGGGGTTTGGTTTTTTTTAAAATTTTAAATTTTTTTAAATTTAAAAAACCCCCCTTTTTTTAAAAACCCAAATTTTTTTTTAAAAAAACCCCCTTTTTTAATTTTTTAAAAACCCAAATTTCCCCCCTTTTTTTAACCTTAAAAAAAAAAATTTTTTTTTTTCCCCCAAATTTTTTAAAAAAAACTTAAAAAATTTTTTCCCCCAAAATTTTTTTTTTTTTTTAATTTAAAATTTTAAAAAATTTTTTTTTTTTTTTTAAAAATTTTTTTTTTTTTTTTTTTAAAAAAATTTTTTTTTAAAAGGGTTTTTTTTGGAAAAAATTTTTTTTTTTTTGGGGGGTTTTTTTTTAAATTTTTTAAATTAAAAAATTTTTTTAATTGGGTTTTTTTTCCCTTTTATTAAAATTTTTTTTTTTCCGGGGTTTTTTTCCCCTTTTTTTTTTCCCCCCCTTTTTTTTTAAAAAGGGGGGCCCCCCCCCCCCAAAAAAACCCTTTAAAAGGGGAAAACATTTTTTTAAAAAAAAAAAGGGGGTTTTGGGGGTTTTTGGGGGGGGGCCCTTTTTCCCCCCCCCCAAATTTTTTTGGGGGGGAAAAAAAACCCCCCTTTTTTAAAAAAAAAAAAAATTTTTTAACCTTTTTAAAAAAATAAAAATTTCCCAAAAACCCCGGAACCCCCCCCAACCAAAAACCCCCCGGGGGGGGGGTTTTTGGGGTCCTTTTCCCCCCCTTTTCCCCAAAAAAAAAAAAAAAAAAAGGGGGGCCCCCCTTTTTTTTTTTCCTTTTAAAATTTTTTTATTTTTTTTTTTTTTTTTTTCCCCAAAACCCCCCAAAATTCCCCCCAAAATTTTCCCCCCTTTTTAAAAATTTTTTCCCTTTTAATTCCCGGGGCCCCCTTTTTTTCCCCCCCCCAAAGGGGGGAAAAAAAAAAAATTTTTTTTTTTAAAAAAAAAAAAAAATTTTTAAAAAATTTTCCCCCTTTTTTAAACCCCCCTTTTTTTTTTTTAAAAAAAATTTTTTTTTTTTCCCCAAAACCCAAAATTTTTTTTAAAAATTTTAAATTTTAAAAAAAATAAACCCCTTTTTAAAATTTTTTTGGGGGGGTTTTTTTTAAAATTTAAAAACCGTAAATTTTTTTTTTTTCCCTTTTTTTGGGAAAAGGGGTTTTGGGGGTTAAAAATTTTTAAAAAGGGAAAAAAAAAAAATTTTTTTTTGGGGAAAAAAAAAAAAACCCCAAATTGGGGCCCCCCCCCCAAAAATTTTTTTTTTTGGGGGGGTTTTTTTTTTTAAAAAAATTTTTTTTTTTTTTTAAAAAAAAAGGGCCCTTTTTGGGGGGGGTTTTTTTTTAACCCAAAAAAAAAAATTTTTAAAAACCTTTTTTTTAAAAGGGGAAAAATTTTTTTTTTGGGGAAAAAAAAATTTGGGGAAAAAAATTTTTTTTTTTTTAAAAAAAAAAATTTTCCCTTTTTGGGGGGGGGGAAAAAAAAAAAAAAAAATTTTTTTTACATTTAAAAAAAAAAAATTTTTTTTTTTAAAAAAAGTTTTTAAAAAAAGGGAAAAATTTTTTTGGGTTAAAATTTTTTCCTTTTAAAAAAAAATTTTTTTTCCTTTTTTTTAAAAATTTTTTTTTTAATTTAAAAAAAAAAAAAATTTTTAATTTAGGGAAAAAAAAGGTTTTTTTTTTCCCCAAAAAAATTTTAAAAAAAAAAAATTTTAACAATTCCCCCCAAAAAAATTTTTTTTAAAATAAAAAAAAAAAAAATTTTTTTTATTTTGGGTTTTTAAAAAAAACCAAAAAAAGGGTTTTTTTTAAAAAAACCTTTTTTTTGTTTTTAAAAAAACCCCAAAAAAATTTTTTTTAAAAATTAAAAATAATTTAAAAAAATCTTTAAAAAACCAAAAAGGGGGAAAGGGGTTTTAAAAAACCCCCCCCTTTAAAAATACCTTTTAAAAAAAAGGGGAACCGGGGAAAAAAGGGGGGAAAAAAAAAAAGGGGGGGGTTTTTTTTTGGGGGGGGGGGGTTTTTTGGGGGGGGGAAAAAATAATTTGGGGAAAAAAAAAAAAAAAATTTTTTTTTTTTAAACCCAAAAAAAAAAAGGGCCCCCCCTAAGGAAAAAAAAATTTTTTTATTTTTAAAAAAAAGGGGGGGAAAAAGGGCCCAAAAAAAAAATAAAATTTTAATTGGGGTTTAAAAAAAATTTTTTTAAATTTTTCCCAAAAAAAAAATTTTTTTTTTTTGGGGGGGGTTTTTTTAAACCCCCCTTTTTTAAAAAAGTTTGGGAAATTGGGTTTTTTTTTAAAAAAATTTTAACCCCAAAATTTTTTTAAAAATTTTTTTGGTTTTTAAAGGGGGGAAAAAATTTTTAAAAAAATTTTTTAAAAAAAAAATTTTTTTTAAAAATTTTCCAAACCTTGGGGGTTTTAAAAAGGGGGGGGTTAAAAAATTTTTTTTTTTTTAAAAAAAAATTTTAAAAAAAATAAAGGAAAAAATTTTTTTTTTAAACCCCAAAATTTTTTTTTAAAAAAAGGGTTTTTTTTTTTTAAAGGGGCCAAAGGAAAAAGGGGTTTTTTTTTTTTAAAAAAAAAGTTTAAAAATTTTTAAAAATTTTTTTTTTCCCCCCCCCTTGGGGGTCCCCTTTCCCCCCCGGGCAATTTTGGGTTTTTCCCCCGGGGGAAAAAAAACCCCCCCTTTTTTTTTGGGGGGGCCCAAAAAAACCCTTTTTAAAGGCCCCCCTTTTAATTTTTTCCCCCCCTTTTTTTTTGGGGGGGCCCCAAAAAAAAAATTTTTTTTTGGGAAAAAAAAACCAAAAAAAATTTAAAAAAGGGGGGGGGGGGGTTTTTTTTACCCCCCTTTTTTAATTTGGGGAAAATTTTCCCCCCAAAAAAAAATTTTTTTTGGGAAAAAAAAAAATTTTTTTTAAAAAAAAAACCCCCCGGGTTTTTTTTAAAAAATTCCCCACCTTTTCCCCAAAAAAAATTTTAAAAATTTTTTAAAAAAAAAAAATTTTTTGCCTTTTCCCCCCCCGGGGGGGGGTTTTTTTAAAAAAATTTTTTTTTTAAAAAACCCTTAAAAAAATTTTTTAAATTTTTTAAAAAATTTTAAAAAACCCCCCCCCAAAGCTACAACCATATTGCTACAAATTACTGTCGACATTTTTGTGCTGTAATACTTATTTTTATCTGCAATCACATTTTCATCGTGATTGTTACTGGTTTATTACGTAAGGGTAGTGTAACACTCGATTAAAAAAAAACCAAATTAAATTAAGATTAAGCTCGATCTCATTTAAGCCATGTTATTCCAAGCCGTGACCCTTTTTGATGACTGCAGGCCTGGTCACGTGTCTTGCACTCTTACAAGGTCACTTTTCTACTTATTAACAATAACTAGGATCAGTCAGGAATAATTCCCACTTTTGGTATACGACGCAACAGTTGTCCATGCTTTACAGAATTGCCTCCACTATGGTGTCTGCCAGAACTGGACCTATCACGTAGACTAGTGCTCTTCTCTCACCAAGCGAAGTGCCCACATACGATGAAAGAGTGGTGAACATCACTCTCGTCTTTCGGCCACTAAGTGCACTGCGGTGACCTGACCTTTCCCATCCGGTGCAGATACTTCCTGATGTATCTGTGACCCCTAAGTAGCTGGTGCAGGTATAAATCAACCTCACCATTGCTTCATCCGACCTGGGTCCCGCAAGATCGCCGATGAGGTGATGAATCGACCGCTCTTATCTCGATCGACTCCGCAAGCTCGTAGTCTCAATTCTGGCATCTACCGATGTTCTTTTCTGCCTCGCTCGAGTGCCTGATAAAATATTGCTTGCCGCTCAATGGTGAGAAAATAAGCGAAATTATTTCCACAACCATCACTACCAGTCAAGAGTACGGTGGGTGCAGGTGGTCTTTAACGCTGCTCTTCGTTCCACTGCCAGCACGTGATACAAACATCGCACCTGCCCGTACAGAAGAATTGCTTTTACAGTAGACATGAGGAGTCTTCTTTTGCTCGATCTAAAGCCACCAACATTCCGCATTAATCTTCTGAGCATTGTGATCATCTCTGCTACCTCTTTGCACACTGCTTCGATGTGTTCCCAGTAGCAGAGACGACAGTCGAGCATCACACTCAGGTATTTTGCTGTTCTCTCGGTCTGGACCTCGTTGGGCCGTAAACTAAAAGGGATAACTGTAGGGATTCTCCGTCGAATGACCATAAAAATCACGATCATAGTAATTACTAGCTTAAGTCGGTGATTTTCCATCCAGCTTCCAGCCTGGATTGAATACGTAAATGCAAATGTATTGCACATAAGCCGGCTCCACATTTTAAATTTCATTATTTGGACGTATTGACAGTATCACATTGTACTTATGACAACTATAAATTGAAATCGTTATTTAGTTTTAAAAAAAATTCTATAGAAATAAAATTGGTGTTTTCTCCAACTAAAAACTAATTTTATATGGATATAATCGGGTTTATTTTGGAAGAAAATATTGATTAGGCTTAAGCCATTCAGATAAATGAACTGTTCCAAACAGTCATAAGTCGATACAAGGGGGAAATGAATAATTAAGATCTAGCCCAGTCAATAAAGGTTTTGTGTCGCAACTAATTAGGGGAAAGCTGAATTTTTGCAGGGTGTTAGTATACAAGGTAAACAATAAAAAATGACAAAGTCCCGACCCCCATCCCTCTTGCTTTCCCCCCAACCCCCTCCCAAACATCCAAAGAGCAGTACTTTGGTTAAATACTCATAGCTCGAAAACTAATAAAGTTACAAACGTGATTATTTTTTTATATTACACCTAACAATATGGCAAACAAATTATGTACTTAAAACTTTTGTGTGTATAACTTCGTTTAACCGTAATACTGATATACATGCAAAAAAATGCCTCTGCTAATTACAAAAACTTACTTTAACCAATTATATCATTTTATCCTTGCATTGTGGAAAGAAACGTCTTCAATAAAACTTGTAGATAATTTAATTAGCTTTAAAATTATGTATCTAACATTGCTTACCGTTGAAATTATGGCTTCATAGAGAGCGATTAAACAGTAGCGGGTATAGCGCTGTGCCGACCCCACGCTGCTCATAGCAGTGCCGCTGCCGCCGTTGAACACTCGCCGCTGAGGGGCATCGTACTTGTATCTCGTATTTGTGTACTCGTATCCGTAGTCTTAAGTTATTTAGAGCAGGAATATAATAATTTTCACTTAAGGGTCCATAAGAAAATAAAGATTTAGTCACCCCTTTT
>JAQJVL010002295.1:0-63654 GCA_035578905.1 Stictocephala bisonia
TTTCATTTTTAACTGTTGCCCCCCCCGCGTACCATGTTCCGGGCATTCATAGCTAATAAGTCCCCTAATACGGGGTGGAAACTGCATGAAGTGGCAACACCGTATCCGGAGTTATCGCACATCGATGTCTGTTGAGTTATCATGTGATATAAAATCGTAAGATTTTTTATCACACTTACCGTTTTATAATCTTACTTTATTTTTCATGACTTATTTTTGCACCGTTTTGGAAATTTGTATCATCAGCCATTTTTAAGATTGCAGGAGTTTACAAAATTTACAACAGAACATCTCTTAACTCTTTACTGCACGGGGAGGTCATGACGCTAGCTGCATGGAACTTGTCATACTTTCAAAATCGGGAAAAATCTGTTTATTTCTTTTAATCAAGGCCTAAATGTGATGAATATAGCAATATTTTGTTTTTACACTAAGTGGTTTTATTTAAATGGGGTGATGCATTTTTTACATCACTGTGCAATCTAAGAACTTAAGGTGATGCATTTACTGCATCACTATGCTTACATGACCACTTTTCAAGGAAACTACACTTTATAAATAAAAATGAAAAAATCTAGTTTTAGCCTAATTTAAGTTATTAAACACTAAAACATAGGTAAATAAAAGACTTTTCGGCTGAAATAAGTTTATTTTTGTTAGTTATTCATTCAGATGTGAAACATGTAATTCTTTGGATGGTAGCGCTGGAAGCAGTCCTTTTCTTTTCCAAGGCACAAAGGTACTTGACAGCTTGAGCAAATCCAAAATGTTTGAACACATTTTTTCTTTGTGCTGCAAAGGATACATCTTCTTCTTGTGCTTCTTTCGGGTTGATGAGTAGATCCAGACAGCCTCTGTTCAATTGGCACTCTCTTCTTACACCTGACAGACTGTTCAATTCTATTCTGTTCATCAGGCAGAGAATCTCCATGACAAAGCCCAGCTACTAATTTCCTACGGAAGGTTTTCAGGTCTAGACGTGCCACAGGTAAACACTTATGATGAACATAAGCGTTAACAATAGCTGCATCAATCAAGTAAAAAAAATACGATGCCACCACTTCCTACTTTTTCTATCAATTTCATAACAGGCTTTCATTTGATCAAACTTATCTACGCAGTTCATGTTTTGGTTGTAATAAAAAATAGTCGCAGGACATGATTTTGTAATTTTATCCCCACTTTTTTGACTCTGTTGAACTTTCAGTTTCTTTAGGATCGTGAAAGTTTGACAGTACATGGACTGCCTTATTGTCCAACCATTTGATTGCAGCGACACCTGCTTCACTTGTGAACGTCTGGTGTTCTCCTCTTTCCATCAAAGCAATGTCTTTGAATGATGGTAAATCAATTCTGTCTGGTCTGGTTTAGCTACCTGCAAAAAAAGCGCTGTAAATAACTCAAATGTTTGGTATTGACAGCGCCTTTTCCTTGAAAAGTGGTATTTCATATCACTGTTCTATATTTATGATGAATTAAAATATTTTCCCAATCGTGATTTATAATATTGTGGTCAGTTAAAAAAAAAAAAAAAAAAAAAAAAAAAAAAAATATAGCGATTGCAAGAAAAAACCTTAACTAAGTTTTGTCCCAGTATATTACGTTAGGACATGGAGTGCACAGTGATGCATTTTTTGATGTTTGGTAAAACCCATTTTTTACTAATTATTATAATCTAAATATCAAAACCAATACATATTTCCATAAAGAACTTCATAAATCATTACGATTTACTATTCATTAGTCATAAAAGGCTCACTTACCGAAGAAATGACGTTACATTTAGACAGAAATGGAATTGCCTGACACCACAAAGAACAACAGAGGATACGGACTGAAAAAGGCAGGAAATGTTTGCATGGATGCTTCTGCCACCTAGGGGATGGCCAGAGAAATACATATAAAACAATGTAGGAACAGCACGTTGTTACAAAAAAAAAAATAGAAAAATAAAAAAGGAGCCAATGCAAATAATGCATCACTGTGCAGCAAGCGACATGAACACGTGATGCATTTTATGCACCACTGTGCAGCGAGCGACATGAACAAGTGATGCATTCTATGCATCACTGTGCTGCAAAGAGTTAAAAGAGTAAAGAGTTCTAGAAATCGGTTAGACTACAAAAAACAATCTTCTTCATATGTGGTTAAAGTTTTACTGACTTATCTTTAGTAGTTATTGTTAAAAAACATTTTTGAAATTGATCTTTACTACAAAAGTGAAAATATGTTTTTTATCTTATTATAAAAAATTCTTAAAGTCTTCAAAAAATATGTGTGTTTATTTTGTAGTAGAGGTTCAAACTCGAGTACATTGTTTTTGAATCCGACAGTATGTATTGTAACTGTGGACAAAAATTTGACAACCTGAATAGTACATTATATGAACAATGTTATGCTAAATGACTATTTATAAAATAAATAATTCTCCAAATTTAAATTCAGTCAAAGGAAATTAGCCTCCTTAAATAACTCTAAACACGGCCCATTTTATATTAAATGTTCAAAATATTCAATCAGACCAGGATTTTTATATGACATTGTATTTAAATTAGATAGTGAAGGGCCAACAGGCGAGTATTTGTGTATTACTAATCGGACAAAAAGTGTCAGTAGAAAATTATAACTCATCAAACAAGAAAAAGCTGATTGGCACTGTGATGAATCGTAGTGAATTTCTTAATAATTACACTGAATAGAATAATGAGGATACGTATCATTAGCTAAATTAAACCAGCTGGGGAGTAGTTACCTATTTCCCAAGACTCAGTGGTTAGGCCTAATACAAAAGAGGATACACAAAATTGCCAATCTTCAGGAATATATCACATGCATGCAAAATAAGTACAAATTGACCCAGCCAATAAAGTAGTAACTCCAAGTAGTTCTCATTAACCGTTAGTGCAAAGGAAATTTAGAACACCGTGTTTAATATCATTAACAGAAAAACATTTCTCCTACTCGATACCCCACACCTGCTCGGAGGTACTAAGAATACTTCAGCCACTTTCCAGGCTTAATTTATAAGGAGGGAGAAGATGTAAGTTATTTGTGTGAATAAGAATTATCCTTGATCATAAGATATCTTGGAATGATCATGTGGATTATACCATAAAAAAATTGAACAAAGGTATCTACTGTTTAAGAAGACTAAAATACAATGTGAGTGAAGATATACTAATACAAATTTATCATGCGCATATTCATTCCATATTGAGTTATGGAATAATATTATGGGGACAGTCTTCAAATTCAGTTAAATTATTTAAAATTCAAAAAAGAGCAATTCGAATAATTTGTGGAGCACCTTTTAAAACTTCATGCAGACCTCTATTCAAAAAACTAAAAATAATGACTCTTCCTTCACTATTCATTTACAAAAGCTTATTATACACCAAAAACAACTTACATAAATTTCCTCAAAACAAAAATATACATAATTACGACACAAGAAATTCGAATCAACTGAAAATTCAACAATGTAAATACTCAACAACACAAAAAAATCACGAGTTTATGGCTATTAAATTGTATAATAAATTGCCTTATAAATTAAGAAATATGGAAATGAAACAATTTAAAAAAATTATATGCAACTCAGTAGAATTAGAAGAATGTTTGTACAACATTGAAGATTTTTTTAAAAATTCAACTGTAATTTATATGTAGATTTAACTCAATTTTTATTATATTTATTATATTATATATTGTAATACCTCATTTGAGGTTTGATGTAATAAACATTATTATTATTATGGAGAGGTACCACTTTATTCGTTACTGTAAATGAAATGAAATAGTTTTTATTGCTTTTTGACAATATGTACATATCTTATAGCAAAAGTCATATTATAATAATAATGATCCTACAAACTAATGATACATTAAGTGATGTGATAAAATAACTATAATAACAATTTCAGCAAAGCTTAGTGGGGGAGTTCATTCGTTCACAGATTAACGCATTCATTCACTACAAACACTCTTCTACAGCAATAACATTCATACAGGATCTCTCCCGAGCCGTCCGCAAATTAGGAGTCTGCTATAAATTCACCCACAGAATAACAAGCGAGAGCCACTAAGTAGCCTTTTAATCGAGACTTGAATTTGTTGAAATTTTGTTCCCTTTTAATATAATCTGGGAGAATGTTTAAAATTTTGACGCCTGCTACAGATGGTTTGCGTTCCAGGGCCGATGTACGGTGCCGAGCCACTCTAAAACTGTGACTACTTCTTGTTTCGTGTTGATGGATGTCGCTACCTCGTGTTAAATTACATTTGAATCTACAATAGAGTGCAGTCTCCAAAATTTAAATGCAAGGCAGCGTTAGCAAACCTAATTCCCTGAAGGACTGTTTGCATGACTCTCTAACTTTTAATTTGGAAATTATTCGTATTGCTCTTTTTTGTAGCCGAAAGACTCTTTGAAGTTTGTCTAAGGAACAGCTACCCCACAGTCTTACTCCGTAGGTAAGGTGAGGGTAAATGAGACCAAAATAGGCCATTAACTGTACCTTAACTGTGCAAAATTTTGAAATGTTTCTCAAAGCAAAAATACCAGAGGCAATTTTTGCACAAACGCTGTCAATGTGGCAGCTCCAGGTCAACGCCCTATCTAGGTGAATTCCCAGGAACTTGACAGTGTTTGTTTCATCAAGAAGAATGCCATCAACCATTATCAGTGGCTTTAAGCAAGACTCTTGATCTCTTAAAGAAAAATTAATGTATTTTGTTTTTGAATGGTTTGTAGATAAATATTCCATTTCAAATTGCTGAACACAGGCATTAAGATTAGTGAACGCTTCAATTTCAAGTGCAGGAATGGACTCAGCTTTGAAGCGGAGTGTTGTATCGTCCGCATATTGAACGATATTTCCACTCAAGACAGAAGACCCTACCTCGTTAACGTAAACCAGGAAGAGATCCGGGCCTAGAATAGACCCCTGTGGAACTCCACAATGAACTTTTTTACTATTAGAAAATGAATCACCAATTTGAACACATTGACTTCTGTCGTCCAAGTATGATTTGAGCCACGAGTAAGGAGGGCCACGAATGCCATATCTTTCAAGTTTTGCCAATAGAAGGTTGTGATTGACACAATCAAAGGCCTTGGACAAGTCTAAAAAAACACCAACAGTTTTTTGTCTGTTTTCTAATCCGTCCAACACCAAATCGATCAGTCTGGTGACAGCGTCAATGGTTGACTTTCCATGTCTAAAACCAAATTGGTCCTCACTCAGAATCTTCTCTTTATCAAGAAAATCAAGCAGCCTGGAAAGAAATACATTTTCAAAGATTTTGCTTGGAGCTGGTAAAATTGAAATAGGGCGGTAGTTGTTCAAGACCGTCGGGTCTTCCTTTTTAAATACCGGAACTACCTTTGCATTTTTTAATTTGGAAGGAAACAACCCCGTTTCGAACGAAGAGTTTATTATTTTCGTCAACGGGCACAGAATACTTTCAGTACACTGTTTCAATAACCACGTTGAAACACCATTGATATCCTCGGATAATTTAGGTGGAAGATTTTGTATCACCCGAGCCACTTCCGCTTCACACACAGGAGACAGCATCATGGATCGCAAAACCCGCCTCTCTTGGGTAGTGTCCACGTTACATGATTTTCTATTAGAGTTCATCTGGACAACAGTTGAAAAAAAGTTATTAAATTCCGTTGCTACTGATTTTGGGTCATCGTAGACATGCCCATTAATATTTAACTGAATTGGTTTCTTTGAAGACACGTTTTTTGTGTTATTTATAATCTTCCAAGCAGCTTTGGAAAAGTTTTTAGCACCATCAAGTGTTCGGTTGACTTCTAGGGATTTGGCAGCCCTTATAACTTTTTTGTATGTTTTTTTGTATCTATTGTAAAATTGTTTAAATAAAGGGTTATTCGAGTCTTTAACTAAGACTGAGTAAAGTTTGAGCTTATCTCTAGAAACCAAAATACCACGCGTTATCCAAGTATTCTCCTTCTGTTTATTTTTAAAAATTGTTTTACTTAATGGGCAACAGGTATTTATATGGAAGTTCAAACATTCGTTGAACGCATTGTACATAATATCATCTGTGCTAGAAAATTTGTCTATAAAACTCCAGTCTTCCTTGTTAAGTCGTGTTTTCAATAACGTAACGTTATGTGGCCGAAGAAGCCTTTCTAATGAAATAGTGGGTGGCTCTTCATGCAGAGAGCATCCCGAGATTACTGCCTCCTGTGCGTAATGGTCGGATATAGCTAATTTTAGTACTGAAACCGAGACGTTTTTTATGTTAGTAATTATATTATCAATGGCTGTGCTCGAACTCGCTGTAACTCGTGTGGGCAAATTTAGAGACCACTTCAATCCGTAAGATTGCAATAAGTCCCTAAACACGCTGGCCTTTCAATCAGCATGTTCCAAAACATTTATGTTAAAATCGCCAATAATTATAAATTGTTTGAAAGAAGAAGATAGCCGGTGGAGAAGAAGATCCAAACCCCGGAAAAAGGCACCATTGTCTCCACTTGGAGACCTATAAAGGCCCACGATAGCAACAATCCCCCAGGGCTCCACCAAGACTTCAACACCGGCCAGCTCCAGATCTAGTTCTGAGCCTAAGTCTGAAATGATACATTTGAATTTAATTGGAGGTCTAATGAATATAGCCACACCACCTCCTTTGTGATTGGATCTTATAAAAGAGTTTGCAAGTTCATAATTTTGAATCTTAAAATAACTTATTGTGTTTGATGTAAACCCATGTTCTGAAGCTATAAACAAATCTGGTTTCAATTCATCACATTGCAATTGGAGATCATTTAATTTATTTGTGGCTATTTGGCAATTTTGGTGAAGAATTTTGAAAAATTTTACGGGTTGAATAAATGAGATGGGAGGGTGGACATTGTCGTTTTTGCAGACGGAACTAGGGATCGACCGTCCCCCAAAAAAGAATTACAAGATCATCATGAGGAACCTCAAGCTGATCACTAGGTACTGTTGTGGTATGGCGAGATCTCTTTACAGCGTCAGCAAAGCTGTCATGTGGGAGGCAAAACGGCAACGACGACTCATCCGTCGTTTCAATTTGCCAATCATGACGTTTTTTTTCACTACACTGGCCGCATTGAATTTTAATGGAAAAGTGACTGGAAGCTACTTCTCTAATTAATTAGAAAGTTACGAATACAGTACGAATTTAGTTGTAGTCACGCGGTAACTATAACTCTTGATTAAAATCATTGCTTATACTATAAAGCTCGATGTAGTGACTCACTCACTCACTGACACTAAATATTGAGGCAATTTTTAACGTCCTACCTCTTTAGAGTAAGACTGGCGAAATCAACTTCTTGTAACATATTTGTAGTTAAAAAATGTTTTCTTTTTTTAAATAAAATGTGTCACACATTTGGATTTATTATTTTACGGTTAATCTAATTATATTCTTTGATTTCTTTATTGGAAAAATATTTTTAAAAAGAAACAATTTTATAAATCAAATATTCTAATATAATGATTTATTCTTATGATACCTTTCGCCTACAAGGTATGCATCCTTAGCCATGTACAAAAAATTAATTTGAAAAGATGTCTGTTTACAAAATATAATAATACGAGTAAAACAATCGTAACGTGTTGTAGGGTTAACAAAAATAATCAAATTAAAATGTTTAAATATAAATAACAATTATCACTTTAATTATACTGTATTAACGGAGAATTTTGAATGGGAAGTAGTTCATGTTTTACAATTAATTTATTAAATTTTTCATGTATAATGTTTGTTATGCATCTAAATATTAATTATTGTGAATTTATTTTAGAATATCAAAATTTGGACAGTCAAGACCTCCTTTTGTGCATATTTGACCATTGCTAATGTTTTAAATTGTCCATACCTAAAATTTGTTCTGCGTTCTTTGAATCTGGTTTTAATTTTTATTTTTGTCTGGCTAATATACACTTTATCAGTAATCACAATTAATTTGGTATATGCATGATTTATCTACCTCAATACCACTTACAGATGGAGTGGAGAACAACGTGATATTGGATTACTCTCCCAAACTTTGCAGTTTAGTGATAACAGATTACAAGCTTTTATTGATTCTTTAGTAATTGTGTAGCAAGATCCTATAATTAAGGAATTGTGGTAGGATAGCCTTAATAAATAGCGATAGAACTGAAAATTGCTGTGTAACCCCACAAATAACCTCAAAATAGCTGGTTGTGGTATTTGTTGCAAAAACTTTAGTAGTAGGCAAATTTAAAGCTGGCATAAAGTGCCTTGCCAGTGAGAATAATGCGCGCGCTGTAGTGCTGATCACCACACCAGCTTAACCTTGGAGGCACAGGCAAACGACGGACGACTAGGCCCCCCCCCCAATATACGAGAGGCAATAACTCTCGTATATTGGGGGGGGGGCTATATGACTTTGGTCATACCGGATCATGACGGACGATGGCCTCATGATCCGGACTGCGCAGTCCAGGCCTTGAGATCAAACCTCACATGTATGGGTCGGCCTTCAGTCGAAATCCGTGGCTTGATGGACTAAGCAAATTCTAGTCGGATTTCACCTTGAGGCGAAACCTGCACAGTCCAAACCTCACGAGTACGGGCTCGCCTCAAGGCCAGACCAGAAGGCAGTGGCAAAATACAACAACAAAATAAATTTAATGTTATATTTAAAATTTAATTGTATTGATAATTCGTTGGAAAGACTTGCTAGCACAACTTAATATTTCTTTCAATAAATAATTCCATTTAGTTAACTTTTTAAAAGTAATTTTATAAATTACTAAATATTTTTAAAAGTAGGAAAAATTAAATTGAATAATATGTTTAGTTTGATATCGTCCTTTTTATTTTTTCATCAGCGTATTATATTTTAAGTTGCCTATTTTATATTTAATACATTAATAATTTCATTTTTGTAGTTTTTAAATAAAAAAGTACCTTTTCATTTCCAGACAAGCCTTAGCCCACAATCACCAATTCCTACGTTTATTTTATTTTAAAGTGTACATATGATAGCAGCTTAAGCTTCTAAATCTTCACCTGTAGACATCGTTTATTTGTAAACCCTTCCAACTGAGATATCTGGCTTTCAGGTCAAATCGAACGTGTATGGGGAGTCGTGACCGTGGGCCAAAACTGTGCAGTTCTGGCCTGAAGGCCCGGATTGCGCAGTCCAGGCCTTAAGATCAAACTTCACGTGTATGGGTCGGCCTTCAGTCCAAATCCGTGGCCTGATGGACTGAGCGAATTCTAGTCGGATTTCGCCTTGAGGCGAGAACTGTGCAGTTCATACCTCACGTGTATGTGCTCGTCTCAAGGCCAGATGAGAAGGCAGCGGCGAAATACAACGTAAAAATAAATGTTGTGTTATATTTAAAAATTAATTGTATTGTTAATTCATTGGTGGACTTGCAAGCACAACGGAATTTTTATTTCAATAAATAATTCCATTTAGTTAATTTTTTTAAAGTAATTTAGTAAATTATTAAAAATTTCAAAAAGTGCGAGAAATTAAATTGAATTATATGTTTTGCTTGATATCGTTTTGCTTGGTCTTTAGTGTTTTTTAGTATTTTTCAGTGGGTCCCCAAAATTTGTATGTATCATTAAGAGGCCCTTTTAATTTTCTCATTAGCGAAGTATTTTTTAAGTTGCTTATTTTATATTTAATACAACAATAATTACATCTTTGTAGTTTTTAAAGAACAAAGTACCTTTTCATCTTTCCAGACATGCTTAAGCCCACAAGCACCTATTCCTACGTTTATTTTATTTTAAAGTGTACATACGATAACAGCTTAAGCTTTTAATCTTCAACTGTAGACATCGTTTACTTATAGTAAACACTTCCAACTGAGAGATCTGGCCCTCAGGTCAAATCGAACGTGTATGGGGAGTCGCGACCGCAGGCCTAAACTGTGTAGTTCTGGCCTGAAAGCGAGGGCTTGAGGCCGGGCCTGCCTTGTATGGGGGGCCTAACACTTGAGGCCCTAATGCTACAAACTATAGCTGTCTAACCAAGTCATTTAGATTAACTATATAATTGTTGTACGCAGGAACTTGCCATGGAACTTACTAAACTGCAATGGTGGTTCTTAGTAAACATAACTACCTTAATCAAGTTATACTTGTATTATATTAATTTATCGTCAGATAATACGTGAAATGTAAAATGCATAAATACAACCAATAGACGTACTTTACAGAACATTAAAATATGAAATATCCAAATAAATATTTACTGATGAGACAGTATTTTTTCTAAATTAGAGCAGTTTCAATGTAGTTATGTGTATGCAGCTATTGAGCTAATTCCCTTACAACACTAGTTAAGTAATTTATAACGTCATAACCTCAGTGTTTTCACCCATGAAATTGTTTAAAAATAAATGATTTTTAAAGAATTCGGTATTTGAATCATATAGAATATAAGAATCAAAGTTTAATATTCTCGTAACTTCAAGTCAACATATCTTAACGCAATTTTTAACTAAGTGTTATAGTTAAAAATAAAACAGTATAACGTAAATGCAAGCACAGGTGGCTAGAGTATGCCACCTGTGCTTGGTTTACCAGACCCCTAGTATGCCTCTGTGGGACTCGTGAGAATTATTTCAGTTACGTCATAGTAGTAGAGATGAAAATAGAACAAGAAATTAGTCAGTAATATTCTATCTGTATATACTCAAAAACATTTCGACTCTCATAATGGCTCACACTCTTTTACTGACATAGTTTGCCAACGAAACGTCTTTAAATGTACAATCGAGCGTTAATAATATCAGGCATATCGACCTTCAAGGATAAAACAAAATTTTGAATATTCAAGGACAACTATACAAACAACTATTTAAGGACGCATTACGTTTCGTAAGACAAATCTGCAAACTAAGGTAAAAGATTAGTGCTAAAATGTATAAATATGTTTAGCTCGTTAAACCAAAGGTACTTTTAAGTGTGATTTTGGAATGAACGAAAAGGAACAAGTTTAGTGCCTTGACGTCATATATAACTAAGTTTCCCTATGTTATATATGACGTCTTAATCTCGTATCTCCATTTAAGACAGCAAGCAGTGAGCTTGAGTGGAAAAACTCAATCTCTTTGTAAAGCATGGTATCCCTCAGGGCTTCATGCTAGGGCCTTTTCTGTTTGTTGTGGCAATAAACGATTTGTACCATAGCGTATCAGGTAATGCCATTCTCTATGCAGACGATACCACCTTGTTTGCCAGTCATACTGACTATGCTACGGTAAAAACACTTGCTAGAAACTTGTTTGAAACTGCATCCAAATGGTTCCAAAACAATTGAACGGTATTGAACGAGTTAAAAACTCAAGAAATTACTTTTAGCCTAATAAATTATAAGCATGTCAACTCTGTTAAACTTAGATAAGAAGCTTGTTTGTGTAAATGTATTATGTATTAAATTAAGTAGAGTGTTATATTTACTAAGAAGGTTAAAGAGTGAGTTGCTTAATGATTTTCTAAAAGTAGATTATTATGCTTTTTTCCACTCCCATCTAACCTATGGAATTAGACTGTGGGGGCACTCCTCAGGTACGTATAAGCTGCTACTTTTGCAGAAGACAGCCATTAGAATATTAAGTGGTACAGGTTGGCTGGAACATTGCAGACCCCTATTTTGCTTGCAAAAGATATTTACTGTTCATAATTTATATATTTCTCATTGCCTGATAGAAATTAGGAGTATAGAACCAACTTTGCTCAGAAATCAGCATGTGCATGGTTATGTAACAAGAAATAACTCCAATCTATTTATAGATAGATACAGAATTAGTAAGACTCAAAATTGTTATCCTGTTACAGGTACAAGGTATTTTAATACACTACCGCATGAAGTAAGATCTTTGCCCAAAGCAAAGTTTATTCAGGTCATGAGGTCTTGGCTTCTAGACCAACCCCTATATAGTTTGAGAGAATATGAGGAGGAAGACCACTCCCATATTCTCAATTATTTATAGGCAAATGCAAATTATTAATAAGTTGAACCATAAGTGCCTAGCTTACAAGGTAAGAAACTTTTGTATTTTCTTGTAGTTAGTGCATGTTTTTGCAAGTAGCTTGTGCATGATTTTCATGCCATAGAAATTGTAGTGTTTTTACTGTTGCTTGCTGCATAGGCGCCGACTCCTAGGGGCTCCTCGCGGGGCTCGAGCCCCCCCAATGGTGCCGTCTTAGGGGCTCAGCCCCCCCAACGAAAATAAAATAATTTAATTTAAACTTACGTTTTTTTTTTTTTTTTTTTTTAATTGACAAGTTAAAAACATATTAGTATACATAATAAACGTTTAATGACAAACTATTATCATAAACTAAAGTACAGTATAGGCTACAAATTAAAAACATAGACAACGTATAGATACAATGTGCATTAGACACTCAGTTTGTAAAGCTTTAAGTGTATATGAGTGTTGGCCAAACATTTATTATTCCTCATTCCGTTTTAGCATGGAACATGCTTTAGTCTTGACCTAACTGCCTGAAAACGTTACGCGGGAGGGTGACGCGGAAGGTGACGCGTAACCATGAAAACACAATGACATATCAGTGTTGACTTCAATAATGATTTTATTTGCAAGCGTTCATCAAAGTACATCTTTAGTTTCCATGACAACTCTTGTTAAAAATATACAAAATTAAGTCCTAATTAGAGAATCCATTTTGTGTCTATAGGATTATATAAGATAATAATTAACTTCCTTTCAAGGTGGTAATGAGTCATCGCGTGAGTAAGAACCTGAGCCGCGAAACAATAAAATTTAAAAAGTAAAGATATATTTATATTTTTAAGATATGTTTATATTTTTTGTAATTCCTTACATGAAATCTAAAATTCGTTGTTTTCGGAGAAATACATTTGCAGAAATTATTAAAAAGGAGCCAGCAAACAGAAAAAGTGCAGCTAAAGCATGTTCCATGTTTCTTGAATTTTAGCCGTAGGCTCTAAGCAAAAAGATCCGGGGGTCCAGGGGGCTTGCCCCCTGGCGAGGCCCGCAGGGCCGAGTTTTTTTATTATGTATTATGAGCAAAACCAAACTGCCCTCTCAATCTAGTTTGATTTGGGTTGGCAATACTGTAGCAGACATACACCCACTACTAAACTTCAAGGCCAGCGGCCAGATAGACAGCCAGTGGCTTGCAACTACTGTTGTTGTACTGTACGTGTCTATTAATTGAGAGATCTAACTTGTTGTTATTTTTTACACCTTACACAGTTTACAGTTATTTAACGTAACTGTTTAGTGTACAAGTATTTAATTAATAAGTGATTATTAAATAAGTTTTCTGTTGAATTTAACTGAGTGTAGTGACAATATGGGTAAGTTTGTTGTCAAAAAACCACGCCTAGACTCAAGCGACGCATGCACGCCGTCAACAACCAAACTTCCTGCGACTGCGACTCCTAGCTCCTTAGCCAAAACATCTGCGCCTACCACATCATATTCTACAATTGGTAAGCAGATTGCAGTAAAGGGAAGAACTGTTCAGAAGTCTTGGATTGCATCGTACGGGTGGATTGAATTAGACGAACACACTGACAAAGTATTCTGTAAAATTTGTAAGGAAGCAAATTATAAAGGGTTATTAAAATTTTGTAAGAAAAAGGAGGACAACTTTATTCATGTCGGATTTTCGAATTGGAAAAAAGCACTTGAGAAATTTAAAACCCACGAAGATTCAGAAACGCACAAAGAAGGTATCTCAAAACTGGCCTCCTTCTCTAGTCCTAGTGTAGTGGTTCAGTTGAATGAACAAATGTGTGTTGATATGAAGAAGGCCCGTTCTTCCCTTATGGCTATTTTTACTACCTTGAGATTCTTATGCCGCCAAGGTCTTGCTATTCGTGGCCATGAAGAGCTAAGCTCTAATTTTCGGCAGTTAATCACTTTAAGACAAAATGACATCCCTGAGCTGAATGAATGGATGGGACGTACAGGCTATAAATGGCTTTCACATGATGTTCAAAATTAAATCATTGAACTTTTAGCGGGCGCTGTTCTGCGTGATGTGGTTAACGAAATAAAAACATGTGAGTACTTTGCTATTATGGTCGATAAGACCAGTGACATTTCAATTAAAGAGCAAGTATCAATTTGTATTCGTACTGTGGGTACTGATCTTGATGTTTGTGAGGATTTTATAGGTCTATATGAAACAACAAACACAAAAGCTGTAACTCTTTTTGAAATAATTAATGACGTTCTTCTGCGACTTGGGCTATCCTTCGAGAAGTTACGTGGTCAGTGCTTTGAAGGGGCATCAAACATGAGTGGCGAGTTTAATGGGCTACAAAAGTTAATTACAGATGTTCAGCCCCTCACAACTTTTGTACACTGTACAGCACATTCGTTGAACTTAGCTGTACAAGATAGTTTGCGACACCTGAGTGTCATGAGGGACATAATGAATCTGGCCAAAGATCTAATTACCATGATTCGAGCGTCACCAAAAAGACTTCACATATTTCAAAACGTGAATGATGATGAAAACACAGTTGCAACAAATCTACGACCACATTGTCCGACGAGGTGGACTATGAGATCAAGCAGCATTCGCCGAATAATAAACCACTACGAACAAATTTTGATTTTTTTGGAAAAGTTTTCCCAAGAAGAAAATTCAGATGCTGCTTCAAAATGCTCTGGTTTTTTGGACAATATGCTGCACTTCAAAACATTTTTCTTTGTCTCACTATTTTGCCAAGTGATGGACCCTGTGGAGGAAGTAAACACAACTATTCAATGTCCCATGATTGGTGCCACAGAGATTGAATCTAAGTTAGAGTGCCTACTTGAAATTCTAGAAGAAAAGCGTGCTGAGTTTGACAAGTTTTGGGATGACTGCTTAAAGAAAAAACCTGACGGCGTTGAAGAGCCAAAACTACCTCGCCAGAGGTTTGTGCCAAAGAAGCTTGAAGAGATCAATAGCTCAAAACCTCACGAATTTAAAAGTCCCATGGAATATTTCCGAAGAATATACCTCGAAGTGATTGACACGGTGAAAGGTTGTGTAAATGAAAGATTTAAATCTACTGGACATAACAAAGTACTCATGATTGAGAAAGAGTGTGTCTCAGCTGTCAATGGAAGTAGTGTAAAATCTTTAAAAATTGATAAAGTACAAGAGTTTTTCTCAACTGACTTGGACTCTGACAGACTGCAGCTTCATCTGTCAATGCTAGGAGACATCGCAAGGCAGAGGAACATTTCCTTAACCACGATGAGAGAAGTTAGAAAGATGTTAGTGGATGATAAGACCATTCGAGAGCTTCTCCCAGAAGCTTACACATGTGTGAAGCTCCTCCGTGTTGTGCCTGTGACGACTGCATCAGCTGAGAGATCGTTCAGCGCACTACGTCGGCTCAAAACGTATCTGCGATCGACAAAGGGCCAGAAGAGGTTGAATAATATTGCAGTACTGAATGCGCATCAAGCTGTATTGGATAACTTAGATCTAAGACCGATTATGAACGACTTTGTGAAAGCTAATGCAGTAAGACGTACAACATTTGCATTGTTTTAGCACTAATGTCAATTAGAAGGTGTGTAATTTCATTTAATCGTTTTTTTACTCCTTAACAGAAATAACAGAAAACCACTGTTTATGGTATTAAAAATTTGAGCAAAACCGATATAAGAAATTTTATATGATTATAATCATTCAAAATATTTTTAATTTACAGCTATCGTCGGTTGCCCAACAAATCTAAACTGAAATGGGTTCAGATCAAGAATTTAGGCCCTCATAGGCCTATGAAATACTACGTATTCTTGTTGTTAAATAATCTAAACATGTGCCATAGCAAATGCATTACCTAGATTGGCTTAAAACTCACTAAAATTAACTAAATTTTCAAACAAATTTCCGGGGGAGAGCCCCCGGACCCCCTTACCCTGGGGGGTATTCCATACCCCCCAGACCCCCCGGTAGTGTAGCCCCCCCAACAGATTCTCTTAGTCGGCGCCTATGGCTTGCTGCAGGCATAACATATGTACAATACATATTTATTTATGTTGAAATTGAATGTTGTTTTATATATTAATCTTATTTATTTTAGCATTTAAGATCTTCTAGGCATAGACTATTACAATTTTTATTTCGTTGAATGGCTGAATAAACTCATTTGAATCATTATGATGTGTAACTGAATGTGCTGCTAAATCAGTTACAGTATATATTTTAACGAATTCTATTGATAAAAATCATGATCATGGTTGAGAGAATGATATGTGTGCTACACAATTCTGGTCACAGGAGTAATGGCATTTACTGTAGAAAACGAAACTCAAAATGTTGAAATCGAAATATAATTCTTGGCTGGTTAGGTAACAAATACAACTAAAAATAAATTATCATTCTTTAGTTGGTTATACCATGAAAAAAATCACAAACTATGCTATCATTTCTCCCAGGTTGGGTTTAGAAAGCTCAATAAATTTAAATGAGTAAATTTACTAAATCCATAGCACCGACGCAATTAACAACTAAACAAATGCTGTAAAAAACATAAAAACAATAAAATTGTTCATGCAGATTAAATCATTTAATAGAGAAATTTCATTAAGCTGTTTAGAAATCAAATCACTTATTAGAATTAAAATTTGAAATTGTAAGACGAAAGAATAAATACTTTAAGATATTTTATTATGTGAAGAGATGACAGCTAAAAAATAGCAATTTGCTACATTGCGTATTTTCCCTTTTGCTCATGAGATATAATACTTGCTGCTCTGTTAAAATTAACAATTCATTATTGATTCTCATAGATACATTACAAATGAACACTCTTTGTGGCCGCTAGGCATCTTATTTTTACAGCTAGTATAGGCACCAACAGCGTGACTTTTTAATTGCTGAGAACAAAATGGGACTGTACATTGCAAACAAATGGAACCGGACCTATCCATGCGTGACATCGACTTAGACGACGCTGCACTGCCGTCACTATATTGGCAGTTTACTACTCCTTATACAGCGTGACACAAAAAATTCTTTGCGCCAGCTACAAGACATGGTTATACATACGAAAACAAATCGATAATGTTTAGTGACATTTTTACGATTTCAGCTTATTTCAACCGTAATCCACCATTTTGTTTTTTGTGCAAAACCGTTCATATTTCAAAAATCTCTAAAGATATTTATATGAAACTTGATAGATACCTTAATACTTTAATTACCAAAATAATATTTGCTTAAAGTTTACTAATTTCAAAATGGAGGCAATTTATTTTTAAAAGTAAAATTACGCGTAAACGAGTAAGAAAAGAGAAAAAGTGTAAATATAAATATTTTAGATACATTTATGCCAAATTCAGCGATCCCTTTTTCATCATTAAACTTCGTACACAAGTAAACAATTTCTAGTTAATTTAGTTCTTATAATGATATTTAATAGGTTGCGGAGTTTAGTAATATTTAAATAAAAACAGTATAAAGTCAGCTGTTTACTTAAGTAATAATCAAACAGATGTCTTATTTTAACTTGAACCCTTTAAGCTCCTAAGAGGGAACTTGTCAGTTACGATTTTCAACCTTAATCATTGAAAAAAGACTGGTGTTAATTTGTGCGTAACAGTGCATTCTAATATTTTTCCTGAATAATTTTGTTATTTTAATTATATTTTCTCGTTTATTCTGTAATAAGTGTTCAAAATGTAGTTTAATTAGGCGTTTCTTTGTTCCTTTGTTATTACTTATTTGCTTTCAAAGTGTTCTAGTAATTAAATAGTTGTTTTCAGCGTTTGTTTACATTTAACCTAGGTTAGGCTATTTTTCTTACAATGAACGAACTTCCACGTACGTCTAAATCATTTTGTCCGAAAAATGTGACCACTCATTCTTATAATGACCACGATTACTCGCTCAATCAACACAAAACCAATTCAACTCCTACTTCATCTGACTTCCGTACTTCTCTACAAGCATCTGACCAAAGTGATGACGTCCCTTGGCAAGTAGTGCCCCAAAAGAATAAGAGAATGTACTCTAATCCTAATACTGGCAACGACCAGAAAAAGTGTCGACCTAACTCTTCTGACAATTCAGGTAACAAGAGTATAGATATACCAATATCTAATAACTTTACCATTCTATCTGAGGAAGACCCTAACACCATGGAAGATACGTCTTCTAACGAGGCCAAAAAGGAGCCTAAACCACCCCCAATTTTTATTCCAGATGTTCAAAATGTAGCTAAAATGGTACAAGTTATTGAGTCAGTTCTAACCAGAGATGAATACTTTTACAAATGTTTACCCAACAATAAGATAAGGATTACTCCTCTTACATCTGATGTCTACCGTAAATTAGTCAGAAAACTGTCAGAGCTGAATGTTGGCTTCCACACATTTCAATTAAAACAAGAAAGAGCTTTCCGTACAGTTTTAAAAAATATGCACTATTCAACGGATCCTGCTGACATTATCACTGCCATTAATGCTTACGGACACAACGTAAGGAACGTTTCAAATGCTCGTAGTGCCAAAACAAAAACTCCCTTAGGTATGTTTTTCGTAGATTTAGAACCAGCTAAAAATAACAAAGATATTTACGATATCGAATTTTTGTTAAATGCTAAAGTCAAGTTTGAGCCTCCCTATAAAAAAAATTATATTGTTCAGTGCAAGAAGTGCCAAAGATATGGCCATTCTAAGTCATATTGCTGGTATCCCTTCCGGTGTGTTAAATGTGGTTCAAACCATGATACTACTGCTTGTACTAAGTCTAAAGATGTCTCACCTACGTGTGTGCTGTGTAATGGTGACCATCCTGCAAACTACAAAGGTTGTACTATCTACAAAAATTTGAAAAATAAAAATTTTCCACCTTTGAGACAAAAATCTCTTACCTCGCATGCAACAAATGGTATAGTCAGTAAATCTGAGACACCATCACCTCCCACTAGACATGAAAATAATCACGTGAATGAGTCAGTATCTTATGCTCAAGCAACAAAAAATGGGCCAACTTCCTCCACAGGTAATGAATTACCAACCCTTATCCAGATTATAAATTCTGTTTTTGAAAAATTTGAAACCCTCCTAACACAGCAAACTCAACAGGTTGGAACCCTCATTACCCTGTTAACAACAGTTATTTCTAAATTAAAATGAATAATTTTCTCAGAATATCAGAATGGAATGCCAACGGCTTGATTAAACATAATCAAGAAATACAATTATTCATATCAACTTACAAGCTAGATATACTATAAATATCTGAAACCCACTTCACCGATTTAACTTTCTTTAAAATTCCTAATTTTTCAATTTATAGTTCAAATCACCCTGATAACACTGCTCATGGTGGTTCTGCTATTTTGATACGAAACACTATTAAGCATTATGAACTTCCAAGTTACCAGTTTGACCACATTCAGGCTTCAAGTATTGTTGTAGAAGATTGGACTGGTCCTCTGACAATATCTTCAGTGTACTGCCCACCAAGACATAACATCACCAATGTACAATTTAACGATTTCTTTAACTCCTTGGGCCCTCGGTTCATTTCTGGCGGAGACTACAACGCTAAGCATCAAATGTGGGGATCACGGCTTAACAATCCTAGAGGTCGACAGTTACTACAAACAATTAATAATTTTAATATGGATGCTATTTCGACAGGGGAACCTACATACTGGCCTAGTGACCCGCACAAAATTCCAGATATCTTAGATTTTTTTATTACGAAGGGTATTTGTAACAATTATTTAAAAATAGAGTCTTCCCTCGATCTACAGTCCGACCATTCCCCTATTATTTTAACAATCAGTTCATCCGTAATCAACAAAGAAACTCCTCCAAGTCTTTGTAACAAATTCACCAATTGGGACATGTTTCGAAACAGTTTTGATGAAATATCTAAGCTTAACATTCCACTGAAAACCTATGAAAATATTGATGACGCAGTTGAATCATTTAACGTATCCCTACAGGAAGCGGCTTGGAAAGCAACGCCCAGTCTTCCACAAAAGTCTACAAACAGTGTAAATTATCCTGTAATTGTACGGAAGAAATTGGCAGAAAAACGCCGTTTACGAAGAATTTGGCAAAATTCAAGGAATCAATTCGATAAAACAAATCTAAACAGGTCCTCTCAACAACTAAAAAGATTGATAAAATCTATAAAAGACGAATGGTTTAACGATTTTTGTTCGTCACTTTCTCCTTTTGACGACAGCGACTATTCGTTATGGAAAGTCACTAAAAGCATGAAACGACCAAAGACTCCTATACCTCCAATTCTGAAACTGGATGGCACCTGGGCCAAAACTAATATAGAAAAGGCTCAGGTATTTGCTGAACATTTTCGGGATGTTTTCAAATTGCACCAAGATCCTCTTATCGGAAATGACAACATTTTGGAATTCCTGAACTCTCCGACTCAATTGAGCTTTCCGATAGATAGTTTTAAGCTATCTGAAGTAAAAAACGTCATACTTCATGAAATTAGTCCAAATAAAGCACCAGGATATGACTTGATAACAGGTAAAATTCTAAAAGAACTATCTAGAAAGGGTTTCATTTTGCTAACCATGATCTTTAACGCAGTTTTAAGATTGGAGTATTACCCCTCTCAGTGGAAAGTGGCGAACATAGTTTTAATACAAAAACCTGGCAAGCCTGCTCATGAAATTACATCATATCGGCCAATCAGCCTTCTTCCATTGATGTCTAAGGTCTTTGAGAAGCTTTTGCTTAAAAGAATGAAGCCTGTGATTGATGAAATTGACGCTATCCCACACCACCAGTTTGGTTTCCGTCAATGTCATTCAACCTTAGAACAGGTACATAGGATTGTAAATGTTATAAGCCAGGGTTTAGAGACTGGGAAGTATTGTTCGGCAGCTTTTCTTGACATAAGTCAAGCTTTTGACAGTGTGGCACCAGGGCCTTCTTTTCAAGATAAAATCTTCATTGCCACATTCGTACTACAACTTACTCAAGTCTTATCTGGAAAATAGGTTCTTCCAAATTAAATATCAGGATGAATATTCTCCCTTAGTAGGAATTGAATCAGGAGTGCCTCAAGGAAGTGTGCTTGGGCCCGTATTATATACGTTATTCACAGCCGATCTTCCAGCGAGTCCAGGAGTAACGGTTGCAACATTCGCTGACGACACAGCTTACCTCGTTTCCCATGAAGATCCAGTTGTTGCATCTCAAATATTGCAGTTAAGTCTACACGAACTGTCCAATTGGCTCAATAAATGGAACATAAAAGTTAATCAAACCAAGTCATCACATCTCACTTGCACACTAAAATCTCAAACATGCCCCCAGTCTCATTGGACAATGTTCCGTTGCCTCAAGTTACAGAAGTCAAATATCTGGGAATGCACATAGATAGGAGATTGACATGGCGCTCGCACATATGGCACAAAAGGCTTCAGTTGAACACCAAATATAGAAAAATGGCATGGTTACTACACAGCAAATCAAAACTATCATTAGAAAATAAGCTTCTCCTGTATAAAACAGTTTTAAAACCTATATGGACTTATGGAATTTCACTGTGGGGTTGTTCATCGAACAGCAATATAGACATCATCCAAAGATTTCAATCAAAAACACTACGAAACATACTTCAAGCACCCTGGTACATTAATAACACAATCATCCATCAAGACTCCAACATTCCTTTTGTCAAGACCGAAATTACTAAATTTAGCAGTCGATATTTAGAAAAATTGAACAATCACCCAAATTACCTTGCCCTGAATCTTTTAGATAATAGTAACGCTGTCTACAGACTGAAAAGACAACACGTATTAGATCTTCCAGTAAGATTTTTGTAATGTACTTTATACTTTTGTGTAACGATTTGTAATGTTAAACAATGTTTATGTTAGCCACGTCATTGGACGTGTGTTAATCCATGTTATATTATTTAACCTCACATTTACTTATTGTTCAACTATGAATAGATTGTAAATTCAAATAAATGTTATAAAAAAAAAAAAAAAAAAAACCTTAATCATCGGGTGTCACGAAGACGATTTTCCGTTAATTCACTATCATTAACATAACTTAGGTTAATCTGTCATGTAGTATATGAGATGTTTTTAAATAACATATGTTTTGTTTTGTTTCCTTTTTTTTAATATGTTGTATTATTGAGTTAATTCAACATACACAGTGAGTGGATATTATTATGTTAATTACGAAAGATTATAAATACTATTTCTACACATTTAAAAAAGTGTTATTTATTCATTCGTTTACACAGATAGATACAAGAAATGGCGCAGTCTAAAATACAGCTTTAAAATGTAACGATTTTTATGGAATAACAGAAGATTGGGTCTATTGGTCAGAAAGGTTTAAGATCACTTAACGAAATGAAGGCATCAAGATTTAAGACAAGAAACATGACAAGTTGTTGAGGCATTTAGGGCCACAACTGTTCAAGATACTTTTTGACTCGGTTCAACCAACTCCTGTAAGTAATGTTGGTTTATCTGATGTACTCAATATTTTGAATAAATATTACACAACGCCTAAGGCTCCAATGTCGCATAGGGTAAGTTTATCGCGGCGGTTCAGACTTGAAGGTGAATCTATTAACCGATTTGAGGTAGCTTTACGATCTCTTGCTGGCCACTGTAATTTTGGTGGAAGCTTAGATGAACGATTTAGAGATCAGTTTATTCTGGGTGTAAGCAATGGTAAATGGCAGTTACAACTACTGAGACTCCACGCTTCCACTAACACAACATTTTCATGTGTTGTTGATTCAGCAATATTACTAGAAAATGTTGATTTACAACAACATGAAACGAAGAACCCACATATTAACATGGCCAATGCTTATGATAAAGCTGAGGTAAACATTTCTGGCCAAACAAAGGCAGTAAGGGTTAAACTTATGACAAATAAAAACAAAGCTAAGCACATTTTACGCCTAAACAATTCTATACACTTTCCGTTGTATTAATCGGAAACATATGATGGGAGAAGAGTGCAAATCTACAAATGATATCTGTAGATTTGCACTCTTATTATTATTTTTTTATTATTATTATGCACTGATAATTATTCCTCATTTACAGTCAATATGCGTTCCCTTACACGCACTTTTAAAGAAAGGTACGAAATTGTGTTGAACCGAAAAACATGAGCAGATTGCAATGAAACTTAAACATCTACTAACTGCATCGGATACATTAGCTCACTATGACGAATCTATGCCTCTCATTCTAGCTACCAATGCAAGTGAGGTAGGTCTAGGAGCTGCTCTTTTTCTCAGATATGAAAATGGTATTGAAAAACCTGTGATATTTGCATCCAGGTGACTTGATCCAGCTGAATGCCAATACAGTGTTATAGAAAAAGAAGCGTTAGGGGTGATTTTTGGAGTGTCATGGTTCGAACAGTATCTTTATGGAAGACATTTTGAAATACGAACGACACATTATTCTTATTATTTTCACACCTCAAAATGAAATAATTCAACATGATTATAAAACCAAACTTGCTGAGTGTTAAAACAGGCACGGATCCAGAGCAGTGAATTGGGGGGGGCGAACCTGCCGGGGGGTCTGGGGGTATGGAATACCCCCCAGTAAGGGGGGTCAGTAAAGGGGGGTCCGGGGGCCCTCCCCCGGAAAATGTTTGCTATTTTAACGTCCTAGAAGTATTGTTTTTAGCAGTTTGGGGGGTGTTTTTAGGGTTTAAATATAGAAGAATACCTAAGTTCTGTAATCGAAAATAAATTTGGCATAAATTAAAACAACTTCGAAATTAAAACAACTGTGTAGAGTTACATTTAACACATTCATTACACAACCATTAATATAACAACTCAACTGTCAAATCAATGTCGTCTGTCAATTAGTGTCTCGGCGTCTCGCCAATACGTCGGCGCTAGACACGCAGTGTTGCCACTGTTGCTGGCGAAAATATATAGGCCTACCAATTACCAACTGATGACTCGGAAATTCTCCTTTCTACAAACTCAGACTACACATCCAAATATTATATATACTGTAATATTATTAAGACGGTAACAATTACTAATGTTATTTTCATGACGGTAAATCAGATATTTTATTAACATTTTATTCTAAGCGTGTAGGTACATTTTTTGCTTTTTTCCGTTTGGGGGGGGGGCGATCGCCCCCATCGCCCACCCCCTTAAATCCGTGCCTGTGTTAAAAGGGATCTGAGTCTATAATATTCTTTATTTTGTTATGAAATTATGACTAGTAATATATTTTTCAAATATTGTCATCCAAATAAACAAGTTTTGTAGAGTATCTCATAATTTTTACATTTCCTAATTAATTATAACAACTTTTCACAATGAATAGTTTTTATGTTTTACTTCAAATCTTAAAAATATGACTCAGGGCCCTTTTAACAATCACTCATTCGTTTGTTTGTCAGATAGAAAATCATGTCATTGATTTTGGCTGAATTTACACTATATTTTTAAATATTCAATTCCTAATTATATTAATTTGTTTAGACAATTAACTGTTCCCAAACGTATAATACAATATACGGCAGAAGGCTTTCTTTATTCTAATACTACCCGTGCGCGTCTCCACGCACAGTGACAGGCACACGCACCGTCTGTCTTAGCCCGACTCCCCCACCAACTGCCATGGGTTTACCCCTTACTCAACTCTCTCACGCTCTCAGACACAACTCCCATGGATGGGTCCTTCCCTGTATGTCACATGTCTGGCTCTGCCCATCTGTATTAGTGAGAATGAGAAAGTACACAAACTATTGTGTTGTCGCTGACTACAATTCATCCACGCATATTATATAGCTGAGAATAATACGGTAGGGATCACGCGCATGTTGCGCAGTAAATCTTGGTGTCAATGACGTCACACATACGTATAAGCTGGTTCAACTGTTACATTGAATTGTAGTAATAATCAGTGACTGCTTTTCTTAAATCACTGATTTCATTAACAACAAGGATTCATACCCGTTAATAACTATTAATAAGTTCATACAAATACTTATAAACATAATACTATTATTTTGATGGAAATTTGACCAAAAGAATGAAATAGAACATTTCAGACAAAAGTGCTGATTTTTAATTAATTAATTAAACAGATGATGTTTAATCAGTGAATATATATGTATGAGTAGCGTCAATATATTAGATTTGTGAATAGTTTTTCTCTTTTTTTTTAAATGCCTCGCAAGTGCAAGTTTTATAAGCATACAAAGTGTTATAAAAGTACAGTATCAGAGATTCCATTAAGAAGAAAAGTTTGTCGGAAGTACATTATTCGAGTTTGATCGTTCTACAATATGTAGTACCCTTGATTATATACACATACAATAGATAAACCATCTAATAGGAATATTTGTGGCAGTAATTTTGTTAGTTAGTGTGGCCCGCAACCACAGCTGTTTTAAACTGCATTACATTTACATGGAGCTACACTAGCGCTCCACAATGGACCACAAAAACAGCTGATATTTTGAGACTCAAAATTTAACATTGGATGGGAAATCTATTTGTGTATAAAATCAATGGTAGTACTTAGTAATGTTTAAAATATAGATTCTCTACGTAATTTTGTCTTTTTAAATCTGATTATATATTAATTCCAACTTATAAAAATACATTTATATCTATTAATAATTCTACCTTATCTTTATATTTAACTACATAAGGCAAATAGGTTGAGTCGAAATTCCAAGCGCTACACTCCACTTACGGCCTTCCGAAATGGCTTATTTTTAAGCTCTGATATTGTAGATGGCGGGAAAAATAGAAAATTTACGGTTCGCCTTAAGGGCTCCGCTCCATCAGCCTTCAAAGTTCCCATGTTAATCTTATGGGAAGAAGGTTTCTAACTTTTGTTTTGATTTATTGAGTAATATGGATTAGATATTCCAACTGTTAAAAATTCAAATGAAATGTTCAAGCTTTTAATGTTTTATACCCTAATTAACAATACACAAGGCCAAACCTTTAAGAAGATGGTATTCACCTGAACAAACCAGTGTTTACTAATGGGCAACTTCATGTTGCATTTAGTAGAGTAAAATTCCTAGACGGAATGAAATTTTTTATTGAAAATAGAGCCAAAACAACGAAAAATACAATTAATTCTTAAATATATATATATAGTGTTCAGAGAAGTTTTAACTCAACAATAATACCTTATTAATTTTATATGTGATGATGATGACGAGGTTTACAAAACTATTAATTCAATTCTATACATAAAAATATATTTATCAGTAATATTTGTATTTTATTTGTGTACGGGCTTTTGCCCCTACAATCTACTAGTTGCTATGTAATTTCCTAAGGTCAGGGTTACCCAGGCGTAATAAATGTGAATATACATGAATTTTTATGTATTTTTATTTATTTATTTTTATGTATGTACCACTGCACGTGTATGGATGGGTGGGTGGGCCAATATCACTGTACGTGTATGGGTGGGCGGGTGGACCAATACCACTGTACGTGTATGGGTGGGCGGATGGGCCAATACCACTGTACATGTACGGTTGGGTGGCCGGGTCACTACCACTGTGCGTGTATGGGTGGGTGGGTGGGTCAATACCACTTTACATGTATGGGTGGGTTGGGTAAATACCACTGTACGTGTATGGGTGGGTAAATACCCACTGTACATGTATGGGTGGGTGGGTAAATACCATTGTATCTATTCATTAATACTTAAAGCAGTTGTCTTGATTGAAAACGGGATTGAATTTAATCAAGTGAATTTACAAAGTAAATTGATTGCTTTAATAGATGGATTTAAAGTTAAAAGTCCACCCACATTCATACGACCATTAACTGTGTTGACATCGGATTAAAAAAGGTTGGATAATGGCCTATGCATGCTTATATTTGTTTAATTAATAAATCATACAAAATAACTAGGAGAAAGTGTGCAAACTGAGTAGAAATTCCCTCTCTGGATTGTCGCGTAAGAACAACGGGATGAACAGAACACAGTCTCTATATTGTACAAATGCAACAAGAACAAGCAAATCGGGCGGGCCGACAAGCGTTCAGATTTGAAAAGTTTGAAGGAAGGGCCAGTAGGGGTAAGGTGAGTAAAGATAGACTGCAGAGCGGGGAGCCTTGGAATACGCACCAACCCTCCGTCTGCTCCAGTTAAAGCGACAGTGCCACGATCTACTGGAATTCAGATGTCCTTAACGCTGACCGCGCCACCTTAAGTATAATAGCGCACAAAACATTGGTTATATATTTCAACTAAACTGTATAATTAATGGCCAGATAGAATTAAACCACGGTCTCACTCTAAATTTAAAGAAAATGTCAAGAATGAATATTTCTATGAAATTGATAATTTTTTCAAATTTAAATTGGGAACACCATAACTAGTTTTAGAATTAGGGCCTGGATTGTATATCAATATTGTTGATATCATATGGTCTTAAATTATCTACACACACACACATATATATATATATATATATATATATATATATATATATATATATATATATATATATATATATATATATATATAAAAAATCCAATGTATGTTTGTTTGTCTGTCTGTCCTTTATGCGCTACCAAACCGTCCAGCCGATCGCCATGAAACTTGGGGAAGTTGTTCTATATACCCCAGGGAAGGTTTCTGTCCTATTCCCGTTTCTTTAATCCCTCAAGGCTCCATCCCTTGGACTTGTAAAGTTTCAATGTTAATCAAATAGGAGGATGCATGAAGGTATAATAAGTCAAATATAAAAAGAATATCAGCTGTGGGTTTTAAATATGTCAAAATTATACTGTTTATATTTTTATGTTTTGATTTCTTGTGAAGCTATATTAATTGATTTATTTATTTGATTAACAGCTGTTAAATAAAAACAAATAGAATAAAATTGTGGTAGTCAAAACTTTCAAAATTAAAAATAATTGAGTACAGTAGTAAACTACACAAAACATCAGCTGTTGTAAATTGGATACTGTGTAAACTGAAAGGTTGCTGCATTTCAATGATACAATCAAAACTCAATATTATGACCGGCGAAGCGGGTGGGTACAGCTAGTTTTATTCATATAATTGTTCGAGCCATTTGTTGAATTGTATTATATGACCATTTTAATTTTTTTTACTGTAGGGCATTACGATATTATTTATATTAGGTTAAATATTTTGCATTTTTAGACTGTGTTAAATGTTAGTGTACAAATGACCATATTCAAGTTTTATATAAAAATAAAGAATCTTGAATATAAAGCCGTGTGCACCTATGTTGGCAACTAAAAGTTGACAACATATTGTTTGTAGAAAACTAAAAGTTGTCTACTAAAAGTTGCTGTTCTCAAATTAGAGCAACAAGTGGAAGATCTTTCGTAGAAAAGCAGAAGTTGCTTTTCCGAAATTTAGATAAACAAGTAGAAAACTTGTTGCCTAAGAGTTGGCGTGCGAAAGGTTAGGCAGTAATATCAAGGATGTCGAACAGAGAAGACGCACTCATTGCCGCATCTGCTGTGTCATCATAGCAGATGCGGCAATGAGTGCCACTATGCAAGAGGTCCTCGAAAATATTGGGTGAGACCCTCGTTGAAGGCTAGGGATAGATACAGTGGCAATGACATGATAGCTGATCTCCGGAAAAATGACGTCGATCCGTTGAGTAGTAAGCTGAGGTGTGACGGGAGTGTCAAAAACTTTCTGAGAATGACCAGTAGTGATTTTGAGTATTTGATTTCAATGATCGGACATACAATCAAGAAATGTGACACAAACTACAGGAAAACAGGACCTGTCCAAGAAAAGTGTCCATGTTGGCTACGTTTTTTGGCTACTGGTGATTCGTACGTAAGTCTCTTTTATCTGTTTAAAATCAACATTTCACTGTTTATAATTAAAATTTATCACGTCCGGAACGCGTGGAGAGGGAAAAGTTGACCACTAATTTCCTACAAGTTGCTTGTACAAAGCCGCAGGATCAAATCTTCCACTTTTTGTTGTCAACTTTCTTTGATCTTTACCGACACTCCGTGGGAAACTAAAATTTAGTGGAAGACTTGTCTCTCCACAAGTGGAAAGCAGAAAAAGTTGCTATATTTTGTAGAAAAAGCAACAAATTACCGAAAACTTAGTGGAAGACTTTGGTGTATACGTGGATTTAGATATTTTGATTTGTTTCTGACATAAGAGTTGTAAGTTGTATCTTTGTTAATATTGTCATATCCCTTTCCAACTGGGCCTACTATAACAACTGTTTATCATTGTTCTAACTTTGAGTTGCTAATGAAGAATTTATTATGATAATATTCATGTATGTTTGGCATTGTTTATAAGCAGCCAAACTATGCAATGTTCTTGTAAAATGTTGCATTGCCGTACATATCAGTAAGTAAATAAATAACAATTTATACTCTGGGCTAGCAATACGCTGATTATCATCAGTTGCCACCACAAGCACGTGAATATATGTGTACTGAACAGATTTTACTGTGGAACCTGAACTGGCATGTGTTGGTATGAACAATGCATGTGTTGGCAATGTTGGTATAGATCCTGAACTCGCAAGTGGGCGTCACCGTCACCCGGGCCTCGTCCAGCCATGGCTAATCATGACGTCATAATAATTAATTATTATCATAGTCATCTGTTTTTCTATTCTGTTGTCAGCCGTTCAACACGAAATTTCCCAATAGGCCCGGGCGCAAGCTCTGAGGGGCACATGGATGAGAGAACAAATACATAAAAATTACTATAAATAAAAATAAATAGTCATAACTTAACACATTTTTTGAATTGATTAAAAAAAATCAGGCTAATAAAGCATTCTGATTTTGAAGTTCGTTGGAATAAATAATTGTTGGTAAAGTTAAACTATTTTCCAACATTATGCATAAACTTTGTTACAACATTGATCCCAAACATTGGAGAACTGTCTGAAGGGAAAGTGAGGATATAGAACAGGTCAATGCAATAATATGAAATAAGTATATGCAAAATACTACAAAGTGCAGAACAAACAGATCTTTTTTACTCTTGCCACGCTATCATGAAAGAAGTCCACATGTTTGGCAACATTGTTACCAGCTCTTTGGAGTCGGGCCATCGTGCTGTTGGCTGCGTAGCTAGTTCGATGCTGTTGTCTTATGAACAGGTCATCAGACCTGGTACTCGTCGGGACCCTGTACAAGACCAAACGAAGTATGTTTGGGCAGTCGACTTTTCCATTTATGATCTTATGTAGCAACACCATGTCGACAGAGAGTTTACGCTGCTCAAGTGGTTGGAGTTCAAGGTCAATAGATAACGTTTCAATTGGAACTTCAAAGTATGGATAACCCTCCTTAAAACCAACCATGCGATAAATCTTCGTTGGACTCTCTCCAGTTCAGCAATGAGGTATTTCTGATAAGAGTTTTTGGTGAGCCATATTCCAGAATTTGCCTAACTAAGGCTCAGTACAGAAACTTTAAGGCAGTTGTGTCCCTGAACTGTTTCGAGCAACGAGATAGAAAGCCAAGCATTCTGTTAGCTCTGCCGCAAACGTCATGTATGTGTACATCGAAGTTCAGTGGTAGGGTCAGGATAACACCTAGGTCTTTAACACGCTCCACACGAGCAATGGACTCATTACGCACTCTATAACTGAAGTTGCTAGGAGTTTGGCAACGATGGAACGTGAAACCTGACACTTCTTTGTGTTAAGGGTCATTCTGTTGTCTGCACACTATCGGTAAAGACTTGATAGGTCCCTCATCTTCTTGATAGGCAGTCATCTTCAGATTCTATGATTGAGAAGATTTTTACATCGTCTGCAAACATAAGGACACCACTCTGTAGCACTTCTGGAAGATCATTAATAAATAGAGAGAAAAGATAAGGCCCAAGTATCCCTAGGGCACCCTAGAGTAGGCAATGAATTCAGAAGAGAGGGACGATGCAAACTTGACATACAGACGTCTGTTGAAAAGGTAACTTGCAAACCACCGGGCACAGGAGATTCCAAATCCCTGTTCCTGCATTTTTTCAAAAGAAGTGAGTGGCCAGCCGTGTCAAACGCTTTGGAGAAATCCAAATAAACTGTGTCAAGTTGTTTATTTAAGGAGAAAGATTCTTGAATTTTATTTTGCAAAAGTATTAGGTTTGACACGGTAGACCTGCCAGCTGTAAAGCCATTCTGCTGAGGGCAAACAATGCTAGCCACTCTATATCTGATTCTGTCAAGGAAAGATCTTCGAATACTTTTGATAAGGAAGAGAGAATAGAGATTGGCCTGTAGTTGCAAACATCATCAACAGCCCCCGTCTTGTGAATTGGGACTCCATAAGCTTGTTTAAAGGCTTCAGGAAAAACGCCCGTATATATCGAGGCGTTGAATAAGTCACATATGGGGGCTGCTAACAAATCGCAGCAGTGTTTCAGGACTTTAGGTGGGAATCCATCGGGGCCCCAGCCTTTTGTCGCATCCAATTTTCTAAGTTTCTTAAAAACTTCTTGTGGCGTGAAACGAGGAGAAGAAGAGTCACTAAGATGGTCGAAGTTGTTGACATTGAGGTCTCTTGTTGGTCGAGCAAAGACTGAGGAAAAGAAATGCTTAAACAATTCACACATCTCTTTAGGCTCTTTAGCAAATGAGCTGTTGTAGACAAGACGGGAGGGTATCGAGGCAGTCTTTTTGAGAGCGTTTACATGGCTCCAAAAGTAGCGGATATTCCTTGGGATGCTCTGTTCAACTTTACCCATGTATTGGCTAAAATCTCTGTCAGCCAAACTCTTGCAAGAAGCCCTGGCATTTGAAAAACGAAGGTAGTTAGAAGCTGTTGGTTGATGCTTGTATTTCTTGTGAAGCGTTTTCTTGGTGATCACCATTCTTATTAGGTCATTTGAGAACCATCTTGGAAATGGGGACACTCCAACTTTTCTTAAAGGAGAGTGTTCTTTAACAATGCCAGCAATTGTGGAAAGAAAGTTGTCTGTAGCTGTGTTGAGGTTGGTATTGTTAAGAAGTGAAGTGAGATTAATTACAGATAGGGACCTATGAATATCATCTAGGTTACATCTCTTGAGATCGTGGATGTATTGCTTGGTATTAGCTTGTTTGGACGAGACATTGCAAGGCAATTCGATAGAGAGCGGAGGGTGATGTCTTATCTTATCGCTGGATGTCCTAATTATTTCGATTCTTCTGATTCATTATTTCCGTGATTCCGTGCTAACACAACCTCAAATACCTCTTTGGAACGGAACGTTTATCGTTCATCCCTCAATGCTAAATATCAATATAAATACGTTTTCCGGCTTTCCCTTCAATTTTCCAATATATAGTTTAAAATCATTAAAACAAAAACAAACAAATCTTTGACTAATAATGGTTTTCTGTGGAGTAATGAGTGCATTATCAAAATACTTCATGTAAGCTGTGTTTCTGAGACTAAACCAATTTTATTATGTATTAACGAGGTTTTTTTTTGAAATAATTTATTTGCTCAAATGACTAAATTGAACAAAACCAAAGTATTGACCAATCATTTGTCAATAAATTAATGGCATTTTGTTAAGCCCAGAACCAAGTAAATCCCTAGTAAAACTAGTAATGATAAAATTCCATCGTGGAGTGGTGTTTAAGCAATTAACAAATAGGCCTGATATATCTGTTTAGTAAAGGCTTATAGGAAAGTACTTTAACCAGAGTAGGGGGTGGAAAAATTATTGGGCCTAGGGGCGCCATAATACTAAATACAGCCCAATAATATTTTTCCAATAAATACAGTTATATTTTTCCAAATAATAACTTCTCGTATAGATAAAATTTTACTGTAGAAAAAACTCAGAATCCTAGTTGTCTATGATATCTCTACGTCACTAACTAACCAAAACCTTAAACCACACTGTACAGTCAGAGAAGCAGCCGATGACCCGATGGCGTCGATGGTGATGAAGTTATAACAGGAGAAGTCTAGTAGGAGGCATTGTTTATTTTATAAACAATTTTCCATCGTGTATACTGAAAGAAAGTTTGGAATTAGATTAGCTAATTCAATAAATTATGGGTGCTCATGTCTCAAGAACAGATTTTGAATGGACATACACTGAAGAGCCTCATGCCAGCCGAAGAAAAATTATTCTAGGTTAGTTACTGGAAAAGTTATTTGGTATAAGGTACATGAAGTTCTTTCACTGTCGGCTTTTTACATGTTCCTAGCAGGCATGTAAACACCACAACTATAGTACATAGAAATGACAAAAGATAGTATTGTATATTTGGCATATCCATAAACCAGTCCATTATTGTTGATTATTAATTCTTATAAGCCTAGTTGTTTTTAAGTAGGCTAATTGAACAGAAATTTATGAAAGAAACAGGGAAAATAGTTGGTTTATACTTAAGAGTAGTAAGAATGAATATCCAGCAATTCTCCCCTGCTCCAGGTGGTATACATTTCACATGGATTCGGATGACCTGCTATGGACTTGTTAGGCTTTAGCTGAGCTGTGAGTCAGACAGTAATTATTTACACTTGGTATCCACAGGGTATAGGCCTCCTACAATATGTCCACCGATTATGCAATTTTGATTTTAATTTGATAGGTTGAACAATTTTGGTAGGCTAATTAAGATTAATGCACTTTCTAGACACCTTTGAAACTAATTTTTTTAATAGTTAAAAAAGTATTTAATTTTGTATGTGATAACCATCTTAAAATGATTAAAAATAGATTGAGTTATTATTAATTGATTATGTAATGAAGAACTGTCCAATTTTCCTAATAGGCCAATTCATTGGTGTTTATGAAATATCCATACTCAAGGCTAAATAATTTACCACAAGGGTAGGGTTTTATACATGTAAATCTGTCCTAATTAAGATAGGCAAGAACTTCCGTCAACATGTATATTAAATGAGTCAGGAAGCCCACCCATCATTATGTATGGGTAGCAACCACCACTACCAAGCACATGACATAAGTTATTGTATTGAAGGTTGGCTACTCCAATAGATTTAACATACTGTCTAAGTGTTCGAATGCTGTGCTTCTATGGGAGGATCCCATACACGTGCAGTGGTAAAGACTCACCCGCCCACCCACACATGCAGTGGTAAAGACCCTCCTGCCCGCCCATACAAATACAGTGGTAAAGACCCACCCGCCCGCCCATACACATACAGTGGTAATGTCCCGCGTATACACGCACAGTGGTAAAGAGAATCAGGTTTAGTGGTGTGTGGTGAGAAAAAAATTCTCTAAAATAGTTGTTACATTTTGGAAAATTTTTAATAGTTTACCTACAACAATGAAACTCCAGCAATGTTTTGTCTAATCCTTTCCATGTGGTTTTTTGCTTATTCCTTAAAAAATGGTATAATAGCGCACTGGTGAAGTGGTATGGATTGAAAGCTGTTAGTGCTCATGAAAAGAGTGATAAACATAAAAGAGTTAATGGCCTGAGATGCTCTGAAAATTAAGATGTCAGTATATATTTTTGTTAAGAAAATCAACACGGAAGAAGACAAGTGATTGCTGAGCATGTGTATGTATCATGCTCAAAATCACCATTCATATCTTTCTATGGACTATGTAATGTAGTTAAGTCATAAATGCTTTCCTGACTCAGATATTGCTGCCAAACTGTTGTTTTTTTTTTCTTTGTTTTTTTTTCTACTTTACTCGCCAGTTGACATGGGCCTACAGGCCTGTGCGTCAACTTTATTCAACGAGTGAAGTACCGATCGTTGGCTCAGTGGGGATTCGAACCTTGGACCTTGCCCTCCGCAGTCCGAAGCCTTAGCCACTGAGTCACCACGCCGGCAAAAATGTGGTCGTACAAAATGTAAGGCTCTGGTGTGTAACGTATTAGCACCTCAGTCATGTGAAATGCTTCACAATGATCTTGGGAACTCTTTTTACTCAATTTTTAATTATGCATCAAACAGCAAAAACAGGAAATTATTTCCATTTTATGTACATTATTACACATGGTAAAGTATTCAATTGAAAGTTCTAGACTTTTATGAAGATAGCAATGAAACATCAGATTCTATTGTTTACCTTATTTAGGGGATTTTGGTTAAAAACGGACTGGTTAAAAAAGTATATATATACTGGAGCCAATGCAACAGTAAATTGCGGAAAAAACAATTCTGTTTTCTTCAGAACTTAAAAAGAGATATTCCCAATTTAATTCTCGCTAGCTGCATCTGCCATATCATCCATAACACTGCAAAACATGCTGGAAAAAGATCTTGATGAGATGAATATTTAAATTTAACTATAAAAGTTTATAACGAATTTTCAATTGCTGCAAAAAATGTTGAGCTCTTCAAAGAGTTTTATGATTTTGTTGATTTGGAGTGGCAAAACATTTTAGACGTCAGGTTCCCACTTGATGGTTTTCATTGTATTCTGCTGTTTTGCATCTCAGAGAAAAATGGCCAGAAAAAAGTAATCTATTTTCCATTGTTCAGTACTTGTTTTCTATTCACATTAGTAACGTATTTACAGACAGAATGTTTTCAATAATGGGAAATATTTGGACTGTTAATTGTAATGTAACAGATTCTATGTGGATCTGTGAAGTCGGAAATGGGTTTTGGAAAAGAAAACAACATTAAAAACAGACCTCATATCATAAGAAGATGTTGATAAAAAAATTCAATAATTTTTCTCACAAGTTAGAAGTGAAGAAGAGAAGAACTGGAGGAGCAGTGTGAACGGAAGATTAAAATAAACAGCATAGTGAAATGATGATGAAATATGATGGCAGCAAAGAAAAGAATATGAACATAATAGGAGAAATTTAGTTGTTTAATGTGGTCCATAGATGGCCAAAATTGCAACCAAAAAATATAAGTTGTTTGTAAACAAGTTGTATACAATCTTGTATTGTTTAATTGGTTTAAATATTGATATTATTATTAGAAGAAGAGTTAAACTCTTAACTCTTTCATAGAATGTAAGTAGATGTACAAGTTTTTGTGCTGGCAGACTTAATATTTGATCTTTTGATGGGTGAGACTGAATTCATAATTCAAAAAGCAAAATATCTCTTTATCTTAGTTTCAATAGTAATGATTTCAATTAATTTGTTTTGTTTCAGAAAAGTACCCTGAAATAAAGAAGCTCTTTGGTCATGATCCAAATTTAAAGTGGATTGTACTAATGATGGTTACTATACAGTTTTTCATGCTAGTTGCCTTGAAAGACCAATCGTGGTTTGTAATCTTTCTTGCTGCTTACTGCTTTGGAGGCGTTATCAATCACTCATTAATGTTGGGTAAGTTGTTAAGTAAGATCTTTTTTGTGTAGTGTAATTTATGAATCTCACAATTTGCACATCTTGTCAAATAGCCAAGTATTAAAATTCTTAAGGAGTTACTTGCAATTAATACTAATTTAAGCGAAAACTTGAAAATTTACCTGTAAATTGGTGATTTTATGTTATATATCAGTTATCAATGTACCTCTGCCTTTTGCCAATTTAAGCGGACAAAACTTGAAAATTTACCTGTAAATTGGTGATTTTATGTTATATATCAGTTATCAATGTACCTCTGCCTTTTGCCAATTTCTTCAGATTCCATTTTTGTATAGAGATAAACCAAATTGTGTATGTTTATTTTAGCAATCCACGAAATATCCCACAACCTTGCCTTTGGTCACTCAAGACCTTTAGCAAACAGAATACTTGGAATGTTTGCAAACCTACCAATTGGGTTGCCATTTTCTGTCACATTCAAGGCTTATCATTTGGAACATCATAGGGTAAGATTTGCATTTTCTGCTTATTTTAATACTTAATAATCTAAATTAGTTATTCTATAAGTAATCTAAGTTATTTTATTGTACAACAGTTTAAAAACTCAAGATAAAATCTCCACCAATTTTGATATTTTAACGTTTATTAGTTTTTCATGGTACTGGTGTATTACAGCAACCACTCCAACTTGCTTACCCATCCACTCATACATGTATGTTGTTGACTCGCTCATCCGCCCATACATGTACATTATGGGTTGGTTAAAAACGAGAAACATTTTGCCAAACAATTATATTACAAACAGCATAGTTTTCTTATTTCCAGTACATCTTTAAGTATGGATTTATCCTGTTTGGTAACTGTTCAAGAGTGATTAAATTATTACTTACAAAAATAAGAAGAAGAAATCATAGTAGTTTTAGATCTCAGAGATCTTTGTAAACCATATATGTTTGATTAAATTTATCCGTATTTAAAATACACAAAGCAAAAAAACAAGCTGAAATAAATGTCCACCGCTTAAGCATAACGCACAATGGCCATATTGTAATTTCAATAAAAGTTTATAATTTTTTTGAATAAAAAATGCTCTTCCATTGAAAACGTTCAAACAAAAACCGTATATGGGCTTCTCAGATATCCTTTATTGCTTAGATTATGTTTATAGGTTAGCAATTTTCATTGACATGGCAAATACGCTATTGTGAAATGAAATGCTTTATTTAATGAGGTAAAGTTAGGACCATTAACCCTTAGAGTGCCATTTATATAATGCCTATTTTCCATTTAGCGCTAATTTATTGTAAAAAATCAAAATAAAAATTTTTAGTTGCTCATTTTTTTATTGTTCTGTACAGGAAAATAAAATATGTGATAACATTTTTGAAACTTTTATTAGCTTACTTTACCTTTTTTCTTATGTATGAATATGTAAATAAGCAAACTTTTACTTGAAAGTAAGCCTCAGGCATAGAACACTTATACAAAATACAATTACAATTAATACAAAATATTATTACTATCAATAAAATATGTATAATTGAGTACATTTACTTGTACATAAACTGATAAAGACGGGGCCTGCACATAACACATATAATAACAAATAAGTAAATACATATAGCACTTGATTACGATGTATTTAGTACCTTTCACAAAATCAAAATCGGCCAGACTATTTATATTGACACTTAAAACTAATAAATTACTAACATATATTAAACTAAAGTTATAATAAAACAACTAAATAGGCCTACACATATTCAAAGCTATGAGGCGGCGGACAATGACAACCGCTCGGCTTGACAGTGGCTGTGCGTATATGCGCTTGTGACGTTGGGCGGCTCAGCAGAAATGTACACTGCCAGACAAAAACCAGTCTTGAAGTGATTGACAGGCAACAAAAGGTCGCGAGTCGCGCAGTGTGTCTCTCATGAGTCACCGCCCATAACCCAAACGCACTACCGGATTAAATTAGAAATATTACTAGAAAAATAATATTTTTGTAACTATTACGCGTATATGCGCTTACGTCGTGGTAAGGGTTAAGTCCTCTCTTACACTTAACCTCATAAAGAAAATATGATACAAAACTATATTGAAATTATCTACATAGTTCATACTTCTGCTCGGCACATTATTTACAATAAACAACAATAATCAAAGTTATGAAATAATAAACTATAACAATTAAAGATCAAGCATAAAAGAACATAAAACAAAGGAAAAACAACAATTAATTACAATAAAAAAATAAATAAATAACAATAAATCAAAATAATTCCAGAAATTAACCAACAATCACATATGGTACGCTTAGGCCAACATTGACAGGATGACCAAGGCCCACGGATCCGCCGACAACCATTCCCTCAGTCCCACGATAAACCGAGCTCAACTATCGATATTTTGATTTGAAGAATCAAGTTTATTCCACTAAAATTTTGATCTTTCTGAACTTGAGTAACTTCAGTAAATTTAAACCTCTGAAATAAGTAGTAATATGTTCATCTCAACGGAGATTAAAAGTAAAAACATAGACAGTAGTTCTGCGCTTGTTGGAAGTTTATCTGAAAGATGAGTAGGCTTGTCATTGATGACATCACATTAGTCAAAGTGGGAAAATATAAGAATCTTTACTAGCATAATCTTAACATCTAAAGGTAAACAGTTATAATACCTCGTAAGAGTGTGAATGCCAGCAAAAACCCTATTACATGTTAAAGATAAATACTCAGACCATGCAAGTGTAGTATTCATAAGGAGTTCCAAGCTCTTAATCTTGTCACAGTAGTTAAGTGAATTATTATCAATAGAGATGCAGGATTGAGTCTTATTGTTATTAAGTTTTAAGCTGTGTCTGAACGCCCTCTCACTAATAGATATGATGTCAGAATTCATTCTATCAACCCCCTTCATTTAAGTCTTATATATCAAAGACTATTTTTTACTATATTTATATATACAAATATATTTTATTATATTTATATATACATTCTTAATTTATATTCATCACTATTGGTACTACTTATTATTAGTTACACAGTTTTACTTATGATTAATTATCATGCCTAATATTAATAGTCCACTTGGATGTTTGGCTTGGCCCTTTAATTATAAGTAAGTGTTATTTCATATGTATTATGTAACATGTTTGTAATTTGGTCTTTGACCGTTGGAATGGAATAAATAAAATAAATAAATAAAAAAGTGATAATTGTGGTGTCATTGTCAACGACTGCAAATTACTATAGTAAATAAATGTGATTTGATTACTCATTAAAGATATTTCTCTCATGTATCTTGCACTTTTATGACTAGCCCATTACCGTAGCATAGGTTTATAAAAATTTCTTACAATGGTGCTTTCAGTATCAGGGAGATGAAAAACTGGACACTGACATCCCAACGTATCTTGAAGCCAAACTATTTTGTACAACATTTGGCAAGTTCGTGTGGGTATTGCTACAGCCGCTGTTCTACGCTTTTAGACCAGTATTTACATATCCAAAACCTCCAACTCTTCTAGAAATCATCAACACTATCATCCAACTTACATTTGATGGCCTGGTTTGGTACTTCCTAGGTAAGTATAGTTTACATCTTTTCGCCAATTAAGTCATTCATTAGAAAAAAACGTAGTTCAATACATTTTCAAAATATTACATCTATAAACAAGATTAGATATATATTAGTATAAAAATCAAAATACATTAAGTCATTTGGACACTACTATAGAAGTCTGGTAGATAAGTAGTCAGGCTCCGGTTAGAGAAGATAACTGAGTATCAGGCTTGTCAATTATCTAAATATCAGCCCAATACTAACTAAGTGGTTCGGATTTCACATAAATCTATTAGTTCCTAATTATTGAGCTATTAACCCTCTAATGGTTCACTATAAAACTCTGCAGTTACACCTGTTTGCAAGTGTTGCTGTGTTTATTTTTTTAAAATCATAAAACTATAATTTACAATAAAAAGAATATCAAGTAGCATACTTCCTTGTTCAGTATGAAATAGAGAATTAGGAATAAAATATTTCTTCTGATTTACTACGAAATTTTTATATAAAAAGTATCAAAAACAAAAAAATTTGGTTAATTAAAAAGTTTCATAAACAAAAATTTTTTTTAATTAAAAACTTTCAAAGGTTTGCAACCCCTCTAAAAATTACACAAACACTTTATCTAAAGTTGCAAAATAGTTAAATTATAAAGAATATCCTATTCTTTTAGAATATATAAATACATAGCACCATATGTACATCTATGTATATTACATATATATATATATATATATAAAACCTAATAATTGCACTGGCAGTATGTGCAACTACATTTTGTCAAAAAAATTATGGAAGTATACAAAGATAACGAAATAAATCGTCTAAAGTGATTGATTAGGAACAGTAGAGTGGAACAATATATTATATGCAATGTTTAAGCTACAAATAAGCCAGCTGCTGTTGTTTATTTACAACGATGTCTAGTCTTTGGAAAACCAACGCATAACCTACCAGACTGGCACACCAACGTCGGAAAACCGATGCGTAACCATTTGAGGGTTAATAAATGGCCATTTCTAAGGAACAGCTGGCCTTAGTTAGTAACAATAAATCGTTCATCAACACATACCACACTCAGCTAGAAGCTCCTGTAATTTACAATGTCTTCAGGATATATTAGTGTTATATCAGTGTTCTGGAGTAACTAGAATATCTAACAACTCCAGTTATACACAGTATTTTTGTGAGACTAAATGTAGGTGAACAGTTCCATTAACACACAGTGTTTTCAGGAGGGAAGATGTTGGTGTACATGTTTGGTGGCTCTCTCATGGCGATGGGTCTTCATCCGGTAGCTGGTCACTTCATATCGGAACACTACATGTTCCGGAAGGGCTTTGAAACTTACTCATACTATGGTTGTTTGAATAAAATTACTTTTAATGTAGGCTATCACAATGAACATCATGATTTTCCCTTCGTTCCTGGATCTCGCCTGCCTGAGGTAATAATATTGTTTATTAGTTTACTAATTGTCAGGTAATTATTAACTGTGTTGTGTATCATACTCCGCTCTATGTTATTGCCACCAGTCCCAAAAAGGCTGTGTTTACACACTCACTTGTTAAAGCAAAATACAAATTTACTATATTAAATATTGAGCCAACACTTAATTTATATATATATATATATATATATATATATATATATATATATATATATATACTTGCGTATAACAGTTCATTGAAATTTTGTTTAAATTTAAAGCAGGTGTCATATATGTTATGTTGACTTATACAAAAAATATGAAATAATAAGTTTGAGGTAAAAACATAAGGCATTCAATTACCTAAAAGAACAGATTATTTTAATGTATTGTTATAACTAATTATATTCCACTAAAAATAATGGAAAATTTTAACTAAAACATCACAATGGTAAAAATACAGTTTGTGATGCTAGCAAATTATCATTATAGAAAAAAAACATGTTAATAATTAATTATTATTGATATATTGTATGCATCACATATGCAGCGCTCAGAGTGGAAGGGTCACTTATCAGTTGCTCCGTGATAGTGCCTAGTTTTGTTATCTGGAACTGGAATTTTCGTGTTCAATTGTGTTATGTTTTAAAAGTGAAGTATATTTTAAAAGTGTTTTTATTTTTGTAAATATATTATAATTTTATTTCTGTCTTAAAAATGTCCAAGTGCGGGATTTGTGTAAGTAAAATAAATCCAAACAAGCCATGCCTGAAGTGTAATGACTCTCAATTCGATTTTCATGGCAATTGCCTGAAAATGAGTAAACCTGACATTGACTGTATCGTAGGTGATAACCTGGTGTGGAGATGTCCAACATGTGCTACAAATAGAAGGAAGAGCTTGTGATTTGAAGCCCTGGCTACAGAAGGCACTCTTACATTAGAGGACATTATGAAGGTTGTTAGCAAAATACGGGAAATGCAGGCCAGGAGTGAGAAGGACACCGATACCGCCTACGAAAGTCTACAAGAAAAAATAGAAGAGAACACCAAGACAGTTGCTCAACAAACTGCTAAGCTGGATGAGTGTTTGAAAATAATTGATAAGGTAAGTGCTGAGAACATTGAGCTTAAGAAGAAGGTCGACAGCTTGGAATGTGCTCTAGAGGATATGCAACAATATTCACGTTCCAACTGTCTAGAGATACACGGAATTCCTCAAGAGACAAATGTTTTGAAGGTGGTCAAGGAGGTGGGGAAGGCGCTAGACATGCCGATCACGGACCAAATGATCAACTGGGACGGCGGCAGGCTGAGGGTGGCAGAGTGCCTGGCATTATTGTTAAATTTGTCAGGCGACTGGACAAAGACGAGATGCTTTGTAAACGTCGTGTCAAGAGAACACTCTATACAAGACATATGAATCTCGGACTATCCCATCTACGTCAACGAGTCACTGACGCCAGTAAGAAGGAGGCTGTTCGCGATGGCCAGGGAGGTGAAGAAGTCCAAGGGCTTCAAATACCTCTGGGTCAGGGGTGGCAAAATCTTCCTTCGCCGAGAAGAAAAGTCACCAGTGATTCACGTCTCATGCCAGGCTGACCTTAGTAAGATCGTATAAATACTTTAATCTAGGATTTAGTTTTATTATACTATAGGTATATTATTTAATTTTTATTACTATGTTATATTACATTATAGTTAGTTATTTTTATTTATTTTCTGCCATATATTAATCGATACATACTTTCTTCTTAAATGAAATTGAGTGAAATAAAAATTATGTATACAAATATTCGTAGTTTAAGAAACAATTTTGACTTACTGTCAATAGAATTAAATATGATGAATCCGCTTCCTGATATAATAGTGTTATCAGAAATCTGGATAAAAAGCAATGAAAGTCAGTATTACCATTGATTTTACTATATAAAGAGATACTCCATCTATATGGGAGAGTTGTGGCGAGGCCCCTAAACTGTTTTGAGGCTCCACGCTGCGCTGCGCATAGCCCTATTTCCTCTCTCTCTCTCTCACGCTCTTCCGTCTCTCTCTCTCTCACTTCCCTCCTCTTAACCCACTCTCCCATTCTCCAGACAGCCGCCCCGCCCTCTCCTTCCTCAGGTCCCACACACAAACAACGTCCTGATTAGATAATTGTTTACGTTATTCCATATGGCCAACGTTTATCCGGGTTCTCTGTTTTTATATTTGCTTGCATCTCTTTCGAATAATAAAGAATACTGTGTTGATACTATTACAGTAAAACTCAGTGTGACATTCATATTGAATAAAGAAATATTTATAACTGAATAAATTAAAACACCATATTGATTTATATGATTAACACACCGTGTATTTGTAAATAGACACACTTGAATAGACCTTTAACTTATCGGCAATGCTGGCGATAATTACTGCTGATTTAAGTAAACATTTTCATATTATATAGCCCATCTGAAAAATCTTTATTTATTGCATTTTAACCATCGATTAGGTGATTAAATCGACTGTTGTACTCATTCATTAGTTTTTCATATGCGGTAATTGATTAAAAAATAAATTGTTTTCAAATCCAATCAATGTCTCTCCTTTCAATTATGAAATTAATCTGCAAATATTCCAGGAATATATAATAGCCTATAGTGAAATATTAAAAAATGTGGCATTATTTATTTCTTTGACAAAATAAATATTGAAATAGGCCTATGATATTTATATAGAATAATACTGGGCAAAATATAAAACCCAAATGAGATTCAAATTGAATGATAGGGTTGGAACAAATCATAACAAAACCACTAATTTACTTCTATACAAGATAAAAATAGCTTTCATCTTATGGCCTGATTCAGGCAATCTGTGTATAGGCATTTAATTTAAAATAGCATTATTTTTAATTTTATTATATACATATGTTTTATTATTACTGTCTGTAACATTAACATATTATTTGGTTCCAAGTAATTGCATGATTGTTTGTAAAATATTTCATTGTTTAGTGAATGGTCAGTTTTTATTTTTTCGGAATCATGAAGAGTTGTGACTCTATTATTACTTCTTGAGAATATAGCAAGCACAGAATATAAGCAGATATGTGCTTATTTTGTAGTATAAGTTTGGTGCTATTTGGAATCAGACCAGTGAAAATTCAAGTTATTTTTGGCGGATTGTGATATTTACCGAAATATTTCTATAGCACAGCTTGAGGTCTAAGTTGCATTTTTGAGCGGCCAAGACTGGACTGACTACCTGAGATCGATATTGCGCGCAACTCGAGTACTGGTTTGGGGCCTTCTTGGGACATCGCAATTAACGCAGCTAGGATTGCGCGCAACTCGTTAACGGCCAGAGAGTGAGGTAGGCCTATTACACGATTTTCGGCAACGCGACTGAAGAACTGAATTGTGTGCAAGTATGTTTTTTCTTTTTCATTTTATGACTCCGCCACTATTTATGAAATCATCAATACAGCAAATATTTTCTCTTTATCTCCATCTCTTTATATCAAATAAAAAGAAAAAATGCCAATCCTGGTATAGACTAAAATAGGTTTACTTTACCTTCCGTCAAACAGTTCACAGCGTGTGATGGTGATAACAACTACATGTTTCGCCGTGAATACGGACGGCATCTTCAGGTTAAAGAAAACAAATAAGTCCAAGTGGGACGCGTCACAAATTAATTAAAACTTAACAAACACACTTCACACACGAGGAAAACAACGAATATTAAAACTTTCGGTAGGCCTACCACACACATTTCCCTGTCCACGGCGTGACCCGGAAGCAGATTTTAATATTGTGGTATTTATATAGTTATAGTTATAGTTCAATTTACTTTAAACAAAAAGGAATATTCATTTATAGTTAAAAATACAACAATAATTATAAAATGCAATAATGACAAGAAGCGTTAATTACTTGATAAAAAATGAATAATGATTTCAATAATATAAAGGGTTAATTCTAGTATTAAATGTGAACTATATGAAAGATGATAAGTTAATGAATAATTAAATTGTTATAAATTATTTCTGATACTTCTAATAACGCATCCTCAGATGACTTTCCTTTGATAAAACTGAATTGACGTGGATTAAGAAAATTTAACTTAGATAAAAAACTATGGAGTCATTTAATCATTGTTTTTTTCAAAACCCTTAGAGAATACAGATAACAAGCTGATAGTTATTATGTTATCTAGTTTATAGAGTTATTGTCCTTCAAAATAGGTACCACTGAACTTAACTTCAGGCTCTCAGGAAAAATGCCTTTGATAAAACTACTGTTTATTAAATGAACTAAAACTGGTGCAATCTCATCATTTATATTTTTCAGTAAATGTATATTAATTTGGTCAGAGCCAGTTATTTTTTTATTTTTTAAAAGCTTAACAATACTCTTATTTCATCTAAATCTGTTGGAGTTATAAATAATGAATGTTGACATTAAGTACGTAAAGTTGGAAGGGCATTGGAATGCACAACGTCTGGACGGCTAGACTGGATTGTGATAAGGTGATTGTTTATATTATCAGCAATGACGGAAGGCTCATGCGTAACTTCGCCATTTGGCAATTCAATTAGCTCAACTATTTTCTTTGAGGAACCACTTGTTAAGTTATTTATTACCTTCCACTGCTCAGATACATCACCTTTACAGTTTTCTAATAATGTTGAATAATAATTGTTTTTTTGTAAAATTTATCGCATTGTTTAATTCATTAGTACATTTTGCAAAATAATTTTGAAAAACTGTCATATGGTCTTTTCGTAGAAATTTTATATAATTTTTTACGTCTCTCAAATTTATATAAAATGTTTGGTGCTATCCAGGGACTTAACAATTTAGCCTTTAACAATTTAGAACTACCACCATTTTTCTTGCTACTTCTAAATATACAATTACTTAAAATATCAATAAACTTATAATACAAACAGTATTTACATCATTTTAGATAATGTATAATGTTTTAACTAAACATCTGTAACACACTGTTATTTACATTGACAAATAACAAAAAAAAATGTCCCCTAACATTTTTCATATTCACAACCCCCTAAGGCCTAAATAAAAGATCGCGATTCCTTTCCGTGCAAGACAAACCACAGCAAGGAATAATATCCCACTTTGACCCACTATCAAGGCCAATCGGCGACAGTACAGGTGCAGTGGCGACGTAGACAAGTACTTCAAGATAAGCGTCTCGATAGAAAGAGAGAGAGAGAATGGGGGAATGAGAGGGAGTGATTAGTTCCTTTACTGCTCACAGGTTGTGCAACCGAACAGTCGAAACTGGAGGCAATTTCGACCTCTTTAACTTGATTGACGACAGGTTGCAGCACGGTCGCTCCCATTTTCCGTGCCTCAATATTTAACATTGGATGGAACTATCTTCTATGTATAGTAAAATCAATGGTATTACTCTATAGAAAACTACAACTTAACTGTTAAGTGTAACACTGATTGTAGAGCAGGAGGTGTGGCGGTTTATATAAAAACATGTATTAAAATTACCAATATTCATGAAAACCATTTTATTACTGCTGATTTATTAAGTTTAAATATAAAATTTCAATCCCATGATTTTCTTATTTTTGCTGTTTATAGACCACATAATTATACAAAAGAAATGTTTCTTAATGAATTAGAGAATTACTTTGAAAAAAATAAAAGTTTTAAACAATTTAATAACGTACTGTTTGTGGGAGACATAAATATTAATATTTTGGAAAATAATAATATAGATAGATACAAATTAATTATGACTATAAATGGATTAAAATGCTTAATAGATAAGGCCACAAGAATAACAGGTAGAACGCAGACTTGCATCGATCATGTTTTTGCACGGGTGAATGATTGTAACACAATACAGGTTGAGGTAGCAGTGCTCGATGTTGAGATAGCAGACCATTGCATGTTGAGTATCTGTGTGTGTGTCAATGAGAGTACGTCAGAGCCAGGCTCTCACCAGGCCCAACAGATGGCCTTCCGCATTGACTACACGGTGCTTAATACTAACTTAGATAATGTTGACTGGTCAGCTGTCTATCAGCAAGGGAATGCTTCCATTGCATATGATACATTTAATGAAATTCTTCAGTCTTCAATAAATAAAAGCAAAAAAGAAATTCTTCCAAAGACTCCAGTTAAAAAGCTGAAATCTTGGATAAATAATTTTTTATGCATGAAATAAAAATTAGAAATAAGATTTTCAAAAATACAAAAGAAAATCCTGGAAATCAGGTTTTGAGAGCTTATTATGTTAAGTATAGAAATAAATTGCAATCACAAATTAGAGAACAGAAAAATTTGTATTACAAAAATAAATTTCTGGATTGTTGTAATAATTCTACGAAAATCTGGAATGTAATAAATGAAATTACGTCCCAGAAGCAACGTAAAAAGGAGGAAATCTCATTAGAAATAAATGAAAACTTTGTTAGTGACCCACAAATTGTTTCTAATGAGTTTAATACATTTTTTTCTAATATCTCTCAGAATTTGAATTCAAACGAAAGCAAACCGGAAAATTTGAACAACTCATTTATAAAGATTTATTTAAGAAACATAGCCAACTACAATCCATGTACATTGAACCAATCACTTCTCAAAAATTAGAAACTGTAGTAAAATCTTTGAGAAATAGTACCTCTCCTGGTATTGATGGCATAAAATCAGTTTTAATTAAAGAGATTTTTCGCCGAATAAAAGATATATTGCTTTACTTACTAAATTTCAGTTTTGAGTCTGGACTTTTTCCAACTGCACTAAAAAATGCAGTTGTAATTCCGATCCAAAATGTTCTTCAAAAACAATTTGTAACAATTATCGTCCAATATCTTTACTTTCTACATTCTCTAAGATTTTTGAAAAAATTATGAAAACTAAATTAATAAAATTTTTGATTTAATAATTTTTTTAAGTTACAACCAAATTGGTTACAGAAATAGTATAGGTACAGAACATGCTTTACAAAATGTTCTCATACAAGTTTACAATGGTATAAATGATGGCAAGTATGTAACTGGTTTGTTTCTAGACATTAAAAAAGCATTTGACACAGTAGATCATCAAATTTTGTTAAGTAAGCTTACAGATATAGGAATTCGTGGTACACCATATGATTGGCTTGAAAGTTATCTAGTAAACAGAAAACAATGTGTAAAAATTCAAAATTCCCTTAGCAGAATGGTGACTGTTCATCAAGGGGCCCCACAAGGATCAGTCTTAGGTGCAATTTTGTTTCTGGTATATATAAATGACTTTTGTGATGGAAATTTTAAAGGAAAATTAACTTCTTTTGCAGATGACACTGCTTTGTGTTATACTGATTCTAACCTACATTCAATTGAGAGTCATCTAGTTAATGATTTAAAAGCAATTAAGTGGTGGTTCACAGAAAATAAAATGTCTTTGAATGTTGAGAAAACAAAATTTATAAATTTTAACATAAGAAAAAAGTATAATTTTGCTAATGATATAATTTATAGATGTTCAGAGTGTTTAATGAATGATGCAAAATGCCAATTATGTAGAAATGTAGGAGAAACATGTAGCTTAAAATATCTAGGATTAACACTGGATAATGGATTGAATTGGAAGGTCCAAGTGTTAAACCTAAAGAACAAATTGAATCAATCAAAGCGATATTTTTACTTTTTGAGAGACATCTGTGATGAAAAAGTTTTAAAAATGTTATATTTTTCAATAATTCAAAGTAAGATAGAATATGGAATTTGTTTTCTGGTGCGAAACCTACACTTCAAATACAAATGTAATTTACATCCAACAAAAATATTTTTTGAGACAAATTTCAAAATCTTCAAAAAGGGAACCTTCGCGTCCCCCTTTTTTTACAATATGCAATCATACCACTGAAAAATGTATTTGTTTTTAAAGTCTTGAAACTTTTTTACAATAAAAGTGGTTGCTTACTATACTAATTTAATCCCTACAAAGAGAAATTGAGAAATTTTGAACAGGCTATTGTTCCCAAACCAAACAATACCTTTTTCACAAAAAAACATTCAATTTTTTAGCCCCTCGAATCTTTAATCAACTACCTGACCATATAAATCTGTAGAAATTCCAGCAAAATTCTGTAAATTATTAAAACTATGGCTTTTGGAGATAGAAGACATAGAACAATTATTCAACATAACTACTTAGAAAGAAAAAAATTATATGTGTATGTTTGTATGTATGTAAGTATGATCCATTTATTGAACACTCTTCACTTTTGTAAATATTTATCAATAAAAACAATAAGGCAACCCATTCATTTCAGATAGGATTCTATTAATGTTTAACATATCTATTAATATTAAACGTTTCTCTTCTTTCTTATTGCGGAAGCTTTTTTAGAATAAGTTTTAATTTTATGTATTGGAACCTCAAATCAGGCTTAAGCCTGTGAGGCCCTAAATTTTCTTTTTACACAAAATCATTTTTATTAATTTTTGTTTTTATTTTTAAATGTAAGTATATATTTAATTTCTATTTTTTGTACATTTTTATAGTTTTTAAATTAATATAGGCAATAGTAATTTTTATGTATAATGTCAGGCCTGGACATGAAAAATATTATTTTAGTTTTAGTTTTTTCTATATTTCAAGTTTGTTTTTTTTGTTTTTTTTTTTTTTTAAGTCTATGTCTATTAGACCTATTGCTTTTGTTTTAGTTTCTTATGTAATAGTAATTACAATAATGTATTTTGTTAATTTTCATATTTGTGTGAATAAGAAAATAAATTCTTTCTTTCTTCTTTCTTAAAGCCGGGACTAATAAAACCAATAGCCACTATCATTGTTTATGTGAGAAATATTTCTTGATAGTGAAACCTTTCATATCTTAAAAGGTAGGTCTTATAACTATTGTTGACAACATCTTTTGTTCATTGTTTAGAAAAGAATATAGTAAGCTTGAAAATAACATTCTATTGTAATACAAACAAATAAAATTACAAAGTTAAAATAGGCTATATACAAATCTTTATTTTTTATTTAACAAACACACTTGTTGAAACAGTTGTAATTTTTTTATACTAGCTTAAAAAGTATTTGTATTATAATAATTACATCCATATTAAATTGACAAGTGTTTCAATCTGAGTAGTTAAAGAACTGTTGTATTTTATTCTAAAAGTAAAAGCACAACAAAGCAATGTCCATAGAATTACTATTAGTAAGGTTCCGGATGCGGTAAGCCACGACAGTAACCTATAGTGGTAAAAAGGTTAAAAATATGTATGAAAAAAAGTGAGAATAAATTTGAAAATTAAGTGTCTATAGACAACACTGGTGATTCATTATCATTGAAATATCTACAAGAGAGATGCTCCAAAGAACAAAAATTAATATTCCCTGTAAGTATAATGTTGTAATGATGTTCCATCTATTGTTCTCTTAGCTGGCTGATAATGAGGGGCAGTGTAAAGAATGTTTGTTATCTGTGTAAGAGACGAGAGTGAGTGACAGGCCAGTTGTTAATTAGGAGAGTAGAACTGGAGTTATAATTACCTCAATCCGCCTGCCCTATAAGTCTTAATACATCGCTAACTTAAGAGTCTTCAGAGGCTGTCGGCCATGTTGGTTTTAATCCCTTAAGAACAATGTTATTTTCTTATCTATATTTTTTTGTTATTTATAGACCAAAAGTTGTGTATGAGGTCATTTTAAACCTTATCATATTTTGTACTGGGTTTGTTTTTTATATTTTAAATACATACACCTAGTTTTGAAAAATAGGTGAAAATAAAAACTTCAAACTAAACATTATTATACTTTTTTCTATAAAGGTAATTAGGAATTCACAAAGCAATTCCAATGCGCAATTTTATCTTGATCAAATGCAATTTGTTTGGAAAAATCTGTTTAAAAGTAACTGTTTAATTTGGATACGTATGATCTTCATCGTATACCCGGTTCGAAAATAACATTGTTCTTAAGGGATCAAAATCATCATGGCTGACAGACTCGGACAGATTCTGTAGACTCTTAACACAAGTATTGTCTATAAATAAACTCAACTATTTTTCATAAATAAAAATACATGTGGGAGATAATTAACTTTCATTTGACAAGAACCCATTTGAGATCCTAGTGCAATGATTAAATCTTCCAAATTGTCAGCCAAATTTAACCCATACCAGCCCAAATAGTTTTGTATGATTTTATTTTTATTATTTTGTACCTACCTTTTTATTTTTCTTACGTCTCCAATTTATTTATTATTTGCTTTATTGACCATTTCCATTAATGTTTTGTAAGTTAGTTATTTGTTCTCTCTTTTTTATTTAATAAAATATCGTGCTGCATGTTCTGCCGAAAAGTGTTTTTCAACAATATATCGTTGTTCCATAGTAATTTGGCCGCAGTGCTATTTTTATCCTAAAACTTCAAAACTAAATATGAAATTTCAGGGATTTAGGTTCTCTTTATAACAAAAATATGAATTCAAGTATTTTTTTATGTTTTTATGTAGTACTCATTAGATAAACATCTTGTTGATATGGAGAGCCGCAGAACTCAAGCGTGCACATCTCTGCGTTTGACTTGTAAAGATCGGATGTTTTGGTTTTGTATATTAATTTATAATTCATATTCCCCTCATAAAAAAATAACAATTTGAGTATTTTTTAAATTATTTTTAGTACTTATTAAACATCATATTGATATGGGCTTAACCCAACTTGCGGTGTACGTGATCTGTGCATATGATGTGTACAGGTCAGATGTTTTGGCTTTATTTTGTTTGGCGAGCAGTCTAAGGCGTCAGGACTTTGAGCTTGGGTTAGAGATAGCGCTGGTTCAAAATCTGGCCTAGACTGAAAGATTCAGTATCCTTGTACTATGCTGGATTTTGCCTCCTTATTCTATCTGAATAAGTTCCATGCATAGATCAAAATAGTCTATGAGGGTTGGGCAGAGTAAGGTCAAGAAGGAAAACAGAAATTATTTATTGTTTACATAGTTTTCATTTGAAGGTATTGTGTGATTTTATTTACTGTTTGCAGTGTTGTTTAGTAAAATGTGTAAACAACTTAAATGAGTAAATGCTCATATAAGTGAAAACACTACTTGCCACCGTTAGGATGCTAGATTCGTCAGAGTCAATTTTCAAAATGATACAATTTATTTATTTTATTTTTAAGTTAGCCATATTTTATCCAAATTACTTAAAATTTCAGGATATGTAAACAACTATATGTACTTTTGGGATATTATGCTGTCAATAGAATACAATAGAAAAATTAAAAAAAACCATTTTATGACTCCGAACTAAAATAATATATAAAATCATACAAAATATAGATACAACTAAATTTCATGTATTTATTTTAAGCAATTAAATGTGTTCAAATATATTTTCCTTAAAGATAGTTTAATCATGCAAAGGGCAAGACTAATTTTAAGAAAATAGTTGATTTTTAATAATTACAAATTTTTAACTAAAACACTGCAAAACGGGTGATTAAGGTGAAACATTTTGGGAACTTCACTTGTTGAAACCCTGGACACTTTTGGAAAAATTATATTTTTTTTGCACATCCAAAGGATTAAGAAAGTATTCAATTTGCGTGAAGAAAGCAATTAAGTTTTCTATAATGCTTGTCTCTTATAAACTTAACAAATTTGATTTATTATTTGACTGTCCCTTAATCTTAGCAGGTCCTCAATATGTTTCAGGTGAAGAGAATAGCAGCTGAGTTTTATGACAATCTACCGCAACACCACTCGTGGACTGCAGTTTTATATGACTTTATCATGGACCCCGACATCGGTCCATATGCAAGAATAAAGCGAAAGCACAAAGGTCTTTCGTCATGAAAATCACCAAATGGTTACCAACAATTCCTATTTAGTTATTTAATATTTATTGCATTTTTATTTACAAATTATATGTGAAGATACTTTGTATGTCAAGCTTAAGTTATGCAGTATTTGAGCACCATTAACATATGAATAAGAACAAATTAAATATAGCACTATAAGAAAATATTAAAAGCCCCTTGTATTGTTATTGAATGTATCATTTGCACATTTTTAGCACCAACATATTCTCAATCTTTGATTGGCTGAATTTATTAACATGGAGTTACTGTATAGTCTTATTATGTTTGGAATTAGGTTTAATCCAATTACCTAAACAGCAGGTTGTGTGTTTATATAAACGGCAGCACATTAACTACAATCAATGCAATCAATAGATTCAAGCGTTGAAGGCCATTTAAAAGTACTATCTTTGAAAAGAAAAAATGGAGAAACATTGTATTGGCCATAACTGAAAATTACTCGTGTGAATCATTAATCTGTGCAGGATTGAATTTATATTTTTATGAATTTCTAATAATGAATTATTTTGCCTCTTGTTTGCTTGTGACAATATGTTGCATATTGTATTCTGTAGAAAAATTGTATTAATTAGAAAAGATACTATTGTGTATTACTGTAACACACTTATTAATATCACTTTTACAGAACTGTAATAGTTCCTAATTTTACTAGCTATTTTTATTTTGTTGAATTTTTGCATCTAATTATATATAAAATATTGTTTTGAATTAGTATATTTATTTGTTTTTAATGTATTATTGATGTTTGTTTTTAATATATTGATTATGTTTTTGTATGCATGTGTTAAAAAGAACGTCTCTCATTATAAAAATATCTATCTCGGTTACCTTTACAATGTTTATTGCATTTGTACCGACACATTTTTATCAGTCACAATGTATGTGAACAACATGAATCAATTCATTGCAGTACTCAGGGTAAATTAATTCAAGTGCTTCTATATGATATTTATAGTTAAAGGTATTTAATTATTAATCTTATTACATATTTTTAGCACAAGTCACATATTTTTAAGCGTGAATTTTACATAATGATAAAATCAGTAAAAATTATTTATTATCTCAGGTGCATTAAGTTCAAGATTAAGTTAATGATTGTGTAATCAGTATTGATTATATATAATACACTTGAAATTATCGCAATTTCCAAAGTTACTGTGTTATTATTCAGTGTTAAGTTCCCCATGTTTTCTCATGAACTTGAAAATATTTCTTGAATTATTACAAAATTGAATAAATTGAAATTGTTTACGTGAAAAATTGTTACATGAAAAATTACAGATAACAACTTCCAACCAAGGCCAGGATTCTTACCTGCGCTATGTCTTAATAACTCAGGCGGCTTTGATCACTCGGTCACCATTTGTATTTGAAACAGCCCTGAATACATTGGTATTCCATAATATTGTACGGTAGAGGAAGACGAATGCATCAATTTCTGAAATAATGTTTGATGAAGAACACTCGAGAAGAACTACCAATACGTGTATTAGTAGTTTTGTTGTGCAACTTTTGGGGGTTCCCTTGAGTTTATTTCAACCTCAAGGTGAGTGTTCCTTTTTACCATTTATCTTTACTATTAAATCAGTGCTGTCCGAAGGGGGGGGGGCAAGCGGGGCAGTCGCCACGGCCCAGGGGACGCTTAATTTTTGTGAATATGTTGTGAAAACATTTTATGAAGTGATTAAAGAAATGCCCTTAAAAATAATATAAACACTAATTCTCACAGCTGATGAGGAATTAAATAGCAATCAACCTCTTCATAGAGCATGTCTAGACAGCAACCAGCATTAAGGTAAACTAAGAGTAGATACCTTATATACTTGCAGACTGCTGCTGCCATCGAACCACCACCATGGGTCAACAGCCGGCATATCAAAGGCGAACCACTCTTGATACTAAAGACTGCTGTCTTCGCCATTATCTTTCATTATTATGACGTGTATATACATCTGTTACCCCTAGATTATCTGCACTTCATTGGTATTGTATGAATAAATTATCTGCATTTGGTCGGTAGCGTAGTTGGTTCAATCCCAGCTTCATGTGCTAAAGGTTCTCAGTTCGATCCCAATCAGAGTCATAATACATTTTGAGAAGGATCAGCTGATAACCACCGGCTGTTCATTTGTCATTGGGCTATTAATTAATGACACTTTCTAAGGAATAGTCGGCCTACATTCGCTCATCTGCACTCATCACACTCATTCGAAATCCATATTCGCCCATATCTTGACGATCGGCGTCTTATGAATAAATAAATAAATATTATTTGTTTCATATATTAGTTAATTGTCAATATCACAATCACATTTTATTTCTTCTGTAGGAATCGACGGACTAATTATATGGATTTTTATGGATTAAAATTGGTAAAAGGTCACTTTAGGTAACTAGGTACCTATTGGGTAAAAGCAATGTTCAATTAAATATTTTTTAAACCTTTTGAATTTTTAAAATTTGTGTATGTCAGCTTTCTTAGGTGGCAATTAAGAGAGTTACATACTCAGGTTTGATTATAGTAGTTTCAAATTATGATACATTGAAGGACTGACATTTCTGTTTCTGGTGTTGTAGAATGCTGACCTACCTTTGACAAGTTGTTGTTCTTTAACATAGGAAATCTTCAAACATGTAGAAAGCAGGCGCGGTTAGAAAGCTTAGTTCTTTAAAATTAACTTTACATGATTCTTTTGTTTTAGCTTTTAAAATACATCTTACAGCTATTTTTTGAAGAACAAATATGTTAGCCTATTGTAAATAGATATGCCCAGAGTACGATTGAGTATCTTATCAAGCAAAAGTAACCCAGCTTTGAGAAAGCAATGTTATTCAGGGAAGAAATGCTTCTCAGAACAAAAGTGTTGGCATAAAATTGTTTTGCCAATTATTTATCAACATGGTCGTTACATCTGAGACTACCGTCAAGCCTCATTCCAAAGTAATCAACTAACTGTGATTCCTCGATCAAATCTTATCAAGTTCAATGAAGGAAGTTTCACAATTCTACTTAGGTTGTACTTTGTGAACCTAATCTGATTAAAGTATTTTTTTTTTTTTTTCTATTTTACCATGATGTGAAGAAATTGGGGTTTTTGTGGATATATGCAGAGATTGATGCTTGAGAAGTGGCTTTACGGTTAAGGAAGTATTCCTGTTCTAAGTTATTTAATACTTTATGAGAAGTCAAAATGAAATTATCATCTGTGAAGATAGTGCAGAGCTTGCCAGGAAGGTAGTCAGATAATGTTATTGATATATAAAATACATATAATGGGTTCAAGAATGGATTCTTGTGGAGCTTTGACTGTGACTGTTTTTGGTTTTGAGTCCTCAAGGGTGTATTACATGTGAGGTCTTGTTCAAGAGCATGTTCACACATGTAATACACAATGTGAACATGCCCACATATATCAGCAGGCGTGTAATATAGGGGATTTTGGACATAGACATGCTGATGTGGACATGCTTGTGAACATCCAATCAGTTTGATATTTGCGACTTGCCCACAAGCATGTCCTGCGTGTAATAGGTCTCCACGCCAACTTAGTGTACTGTGCATGCACGCCTTGTTTTCCCTGCCAGCACCACCATGCTGTTTATCGTGTTTATATTATTTTTACCTGTTTGCTTGTTGTATTTAACTTGTCCTGGCATGTAATACACCTTAAGAAGATTTTTCTGATTCTGTTTTTATCGAAAAGTCCATTTTGGTTATTTGAGACATATTGGAGAGATATGACTACCACACCAAAAGATTCAAGTTTCTGTATACCAAAAATAAAAAAAAAAAATAACGGAAACTAATTTTTTAACTATCAGTTGTTCATTGGACATAACTCAGGTTACCCCACAATCAATGTTTTTGGTACGAGGAGGGAGGGGGCATGGTCACCTCTTAGCCCGGGTGCCGTCAACGCTAGGGACGGCCCTGTATTAAATATTTTCTAATCTTTCATAAAAGCAGTTAAGAATCTGCAGAGACTGTTGGCAATGTTGGTTTTAATTCCATGAGAACAATGTTAGTTGTGAATCCATATTTGTTCGTCATTTATTGACCTAAAGTTACGTATGAAGTGTCATTTGAAACATTATCATATTTACATTGGATTTGTTTTTGATATTTTGAACTCATACGCCTAGTTTTAAAAAATAAACGAAAATAAAAACTTCAAATTAAATTTAAAAAAAAATTTTTTTTATAAAAATTAATTAGGAATCTGCAAAGCAATTCCAACGCAACATTTAATTCTTTATCAAATGCAATTTTTTTGGAAAATTTGTTTAAAAATAATCGTTTAGTTTGGATACGTTTGATCGTATTTCTGGTTCGAAATTAACATTGTTCCTATGGGATTAAAACCAACATGGTGGACAACTTCTGCAGTCTCTTAGTATGAATCCCACTTTTATAATTTATTGGCAACATTATAAAACTAAAGCATATAGTTTATTGGTCCAGTCAATCTCAAAATATTGGTGTCAAAAGCATATAATTTGACTTCATAAGTTTATTTGGACTAGGTAGAAGCATTGATTTTATACACAAATAGATTTCCCATCCAATGTTAAATTTTGAGTCTCAAAATATCAGCTGTTTTTGTGGTCCATTGTGGAGCGCTAGTGTAGCTCCATGTAAATGTAATGCAGTTTAAAACAGCTGTGGTTGCGGGCCACACTAACTAACAAAATTACTGCTACAAATATTCCTATTAGATGGTTTATCTATTGTAGGTGTATATAATCAAGGGTAGAAGGTTGGTGAGTCAGTGGCCGAGTAGTCTAAGGCGTCAGGATTTTAAGCGTGAGTTAGAGATAGCGCAGGTTCTAATCCGGACCGTAAGTATATATATATCAGTAATGTTCATCTTGTACTGTTCTGGTTCTCTCCCTTACTCTAAATAAGTTACCACACTGATCAGTTGTTTATGGAGAATGGGCGTCTTAACTCTATTGGGTTAAGAAACAGATTGGCCACTTTTTTTAAAACATAGCATACCAAATATCCTCCCCTATTTAAAAGGGGGGGGGGCACAAAGAAAGTAACTTTTTTCCTTTTCACTTCTATTTCAAAAAGAGTGCAGCCTAGAGAAAGTAGTTAAGGCTTTTCTTTATATCTTCTAAATGGTTCCATTAAAATATGCACAAAATGCCATTGGTTTGGACATTCTACTTGTTTCTAAATTCAACGGTAGAAGTAATGAAACAAACTGCATACTTAACATTTCTACTTACATGCGCAAGCTTAATTCCAGCTTACACTGTGGTATGTGCACAGTTCCTTAAATAAGCTCATTTGTACTATAAATAGCAGCAAGTGCACAAGATGAAGCTTTGTTGAAGGGGAGGTAAACAGTGCTCTAATTCTCTCTAGGCCTGTGATATTTACAGATTTGCTGGTACTCAAGGGCAACAAGGTTAAAGAATGTGACATTACTGAAAATATGTGTTATGTGAGATGAAAGAATTCAAACTAAGCTATAATCATAATAGTGTTATGAATTCTTTTCAAAACACAGTAGATTTTCTCTGAGATGAATTTTTATATCTGATTTATTTTCTTTCATGTCCAGCTATTGATATCTGTAGAATGTTTTTGTTTTTAAGACATTGTTGATGAAGGTAAATAAAACAAATATTGACAAACAAATCTTTAATACTAATCAAAATGTTTAATACACCCAAGATAATTAACAATCATTATTTTCTAAGGTAATGGCTAGCGGTGATGGAGATTTCCCATCTGCTCCAGAGACCCACCATGGTATTGTCGTTCCAACCGCTTCATTCCTTTGCTGCGCTCTCTCAAATCTAATTCAGCCTGATAAAGTTTTCTTGTTTCATTTAGTTTATGGAACTCCTGCAAATTATTGATATGTTTAAATTCCCTTTATAAGTTGAAATATTTATGAAATGTTATATTTGAGAAATATACAAAACTATTTAATTTAATTTAACTAAATAAATCATTTCATGCTATATTTTCAGGAAGGAAATAATGATTCAAATATTTTAAATGAAACAGCTTTAGTTTTTGAATCCAGCTCATAACTCTAACACATTTAATAATTTTTAATTAATATTTCAATATTCTAATTAATATTATTGTATCAGTAACATTGATCAAATAGATTCATTAGAATATGTGCCATGTTTTAACTCTTTGCAAGCAAATAAATATTGTGCTAAATACTGCAAAAAGCCCCTCATAGTCATAAATAAAAGAATTTGAAAATCCGAATGCTAACTTATTTTTTAACTTTAATAAGTACATTAGAAGGAAATAAAACACTAAGATTAATTTTAAAAAAATATGTAAAGAGTAAATATACAAAATATACAAAACCTTTAACGTTGCATAAATAAAAGTGAACATACTGATTAATGATAGAAGGTATAAAGCTAACTAGTTTTACAACCTTCAAAAAGTTAAGTCAGTTGTTTGTGTAAACTCTACTAATATAATTATATAAGTTATATTATTTAAATGTAAAAAATGTCCCATAAATGTAAATAATAAAACTATATAAAATGTGAGGATAAAAAAGTATGCACGTTCATTTTTTACAAGTCCCTATATGTTATAAACAGTTACCATGTATGAAATGCACATAAGTTAAATGTAAAAAATGTATAAACAGTATGAAATTGAAAACATCAGTCATACATTCCAATTTTCCATATCAATGACTGAAAGGTTGTGTGCCTCCTGCCTCACATTAAAGTATAATGATTATTAGTAAAATGATGATACAAACTTTATTTCAAGATTTGTTAGTCTGGATCCTCTGTAATTTGGCATCATTTGTGTACAGAAATAACACTTTCAAAGTAATAATGTAGTGTTATTGTATGTGTAATGCAAGTGCATTAAGCATCATAATTATTTGTTCTGTATTTAGTAATTGTTGAACGACAGTGCCATAACTCATAACAAGTCAGAGTACATGTATGGGTGGGTGGTTCAATACCACTGTACATGGCATAACTATACTTTTATCACATTAAACGTCATAAAATCCTAAATATAATTGATGGGAAATACGCAGTTTTGATCAACTTCACTTAGCCCATTTTGAGTAGTGTAGCTGTACATTATGTAATTGAGGTGAAACATTCTTTTATTTGACATTAATATTTTAAAATATCATAATTTATATGTGGTGAATGATCTAATAAAAATGTGACTTTTAACGTTTAAACTGTATAAATATTTTATTTGCCATTAATTTAAAAAAACATTCAACAGTACAAAAATTTGAGGTGTCTTTTTAAAGTAAGTACCGTTTTGTAATCCTGCCTTTGTAGCGCTGCGGTCAGCATTCGGCGCATGTGTACCACTATCTGTTGGTAAGCCACAGCCGCCGTTACGGACCTTTCAACAGTTTTAAAGTTCCTTACAAGTTTTTAAAATTCCTCCTTTGATTGAAAATGCTACCAACTGTAAAGTACATGTTGTGATAAGTTTTTGTAACGCTAAAGGCGTGAAAGTAGCTAACATTCATTGTGAGATCTGTCATATTTATGGAGAAAACAAAATAAGTGATGGAATGGAATAGAAATGGGTGAGAGCTTTTATAGATGTCTGTAGGATTGTGCATAATGAGTAAAGAAATGGACAACATTTACTCATTACTGTTAATTTGGTGCAAAATGTTGATGAAAAAGTCAGAAAAACAGACGCTTTACAACTTTATCATTATGTAGTGAGAAGTAACTGTCAAGAAGTGTGATTTATGAAATTGTAATCTGTTTGAAGTACCGAGAATTATGGTTTCGGTGGGTTCCCAAAATGCTGATGAAGAATCACAAAAAGAAATATGTAGCGGGAATCACAAAAACAAAAGTTTAGCCAGCTCTCTCACATTTCTAGAACACTAGAATCATTCTTCTTAGAACATTACAATCATGATGGTGAAGCTCTTTTAAACCTAATTGTCAATGTGACAGATCTCACTATGAATGACAGCTGCTTTTATGCCCTAAGCTTTAAAAAAAAGTACACATCACATACTTAATAGTCAGTGGCATTTTCAATTGAAGGAGACATTTTAATCACTCGTAAGCAACCTTAGATACTGTTGAATGCACCTTAGATACTGTTATACAGCGTGTATGCGCTAAACGCTAACCATAGTGTTACAACGTTGGGACTACAAAACTGTACTTACTTTAAAAACATACCTCGTACAATATTCTAACAAAATTACTTAGTTCATATTTGAGTCAGTGATTGAACTAACCTTAGCTTGGACATCAAGCTGATGTTCTGTGTCGTTCAGTGTACTCTGAAGGTCTGTTTTCAATCTTTCCAGCTGTTTGACTATTCGAATCAGTTCAGCCTGAAAATAAATCAAGCATGTAATTAAAAAATAACAAATTTAGACTATCATTGACAGAAACTACTGGCTAGCTGATGAAACTTTTCTTTATGTCTATTGATAAATCTTAATAATAAAAGATTCTCATCAGAATATTTTTTAATAGTCAATATAAATTATTTTGTGTTTTGAACTTATTTAAAGCTTAAGCTCGTAGTTAACTTTTTGTTTATGACGTTTATCCTTATTACATGCCATGACAATAAAGACATTTGAATTAGGCTAACTGAAGGAACTTAAAAGTTAAATAATTTTATAGTAAGGTTACGAACAATTCAAGAAGCTACTAGCATTCAATGTTGTTTGCTGTTGGGGTATTCCTGCCACTACTTATGGATCCGGAAAACCTGTCTTATTGACATTTATGTTTATTTTAGGAAAATATCAGTATCGTCTTTATAAATATTTCAGTAGATTAGTGGACACTAGGTTATATAATATAATAGGAAGTATATGATATTAATCAACTTACCTAGGAATATAAATCTACCAAACAGATAACACAAATTTAATCTGTTAGTTAAGAAGAGACGGTCTTTGTTTGAGGATTGTAAATTCATACTTAGTATGTTATTTTTATAATTTAGATACCGATTGGTAAGTTATTAAAGAGAATGACCTGGAAAAGGTAGATGAATTTTGTTTTCTACGAAGTAAAATAACAAACAAGATCACCTTAAGAGAAGTGATGGAATATAGAAGAGTGAACAGTTTTTTGATCTAGTAAAGAAGATATTGATGTACATGATGTATTTTTAACCAATTTTATGACAAAGGGTGTATATGACAAAAGGTGAATATACACCCTTGAAATATTATTACGTGTATATGACAAAAGGTGATTAAAAGTCTGCAAAACTGAGATTTTCATGAGGAATAGAGAAGATTAGCAGAAGAGATATAATAAGAAATGAAATAATCAGAGAAAGGTTGAAAGTTATACTGCTACAAGAGACTATGAAATGAAGAAGGATACAGCGGATGGGGCATGTGAAAAGAATGGGAAATAATATACTGACAAGGATAGCCATGGAGAAAGAGGAAGAATATATAGAGGAATGTGGGGGACCAAATGTTGTAGGATTTGGGAAGAAGAGGAATGCAGTAAAGACAAGTGGAGAAAGAGGAAACCTGGAGGGATAGACAAAAATGGAGGAGACTGTGTAGGACAACCCATGAAAATGGAAAAGTCAACAGATGGTCCCTTATATTTTCTAAAACTAAATAAAATTCAGAATATTTTGGCTATCTTGATTTGTAGCCAAAGTAGGTCAAGATTGTCCTTTCATATAAGAAGGTATGTGAATGTAATTTTTGTATGAAGATATACTATTTTTTTGCAACATTCTATATAGACATGGCCATTAAAAAGCTTGTTTTGCCAACAGTACATGGTAAAAAAGTATTTCTGTTGAAAATAAAACTTGTATTACTATATCTTTAGTATTGTTGGAAAAATAACAAATATTTGACACTGGAAGCTGGAGTATCTAACTTGGACTATTTGTGTGAATGTGAAGAATGTATGACCCAAAATGTATGTATGAATGTGGAATTCTGTAGGAAAGGCTGTTTTAATTTTAATTAACATTATAATTTAATTCAAGTCTGACGATTGCGATACATTTACTGTAAATGGCCATGCAATAAAAAATTATTCTATTCTATTCTAGGATTAAAATCTGCCCAGTCTATCTCCATTTGAGTCTCTTATGTTCCATACGTCATAACAGATTATTGTTTTATAATATAAAATAAAAATGTTATAAATGTCGTTTTCAACCTATAGGCCATATAAAAGTACAGATATATTACCAATTCCTAAACTAGTACTTGGGTTTTTACTTAATAGTATCCCCATCCACCCGCCCATACATGTAGAGTGGTATTTACCCACCCACCCACCTATACACGTACAGTGATATTACCCACCCACCCTCTCATACATGTAGAGTGGTATTGACCCACCCACCCACCCATATACGTACAGTGATATTGACCCACCCACCCGCCCATACACGTACAGTGATAATTGACCCAACCGCCCACCCATACACGTACAGATTGTATTACTATATCTGTTTTGTTTTTATCCAAATATGAAAGGGTTGGATAAAAACAAAAATAAAGCTGTAAATGTTTTTTTTATTTGAAACTAGTCGTTTTATCCATG